>CAUYQG010054967.1:0-57421 GCA_963574415.1 Tarsius wallacei | reverse complement strand
TTTTTTTTTTATTGTGATATTGAGGGGTACATTTAAGGGTTAGGTACACAAATATGTCTCATTCAGGCACCCTTGTTTGTAAGAAGTGTCCCCCCCTCCCCCGACCGGTATTTACTGCCATTAATCGCGTCCCCACTGGGGGGGCGCCCCCCCCCCCGCCCCCCCCCCCCGGGGCGGCGCGCCGCCACAAGGGACCCGACTAATGGCAGTAAATACCTGTCTGGGGAGGGGGGGACACTTCTTATCAACAAGGGTGCCTGAACGAGACATAATTGTGTATCTAACCCTTAAATGACCTCTCACAGAAACAAAAAACTGAGTATCACATGTTCTCACTCATATAGTAGACCTTGATCACCCAACGTATTACCACAAGAAAATGACTGACAGTGGTGGGAAACAATGGGGGGGGATAGGGGAAGGGATTAATGGCAGTAAATACCTGTCTGAGGATGGGGGGGACACTTTGTATCAACAAGGGTGCCTGAACGAGACATATTTGTGTACCTAACCCTTAACTGTACCCCTCAATATCACAATAAAAAAAATATTGTATAATAAAAAAAAGACAGACAGTGAAAATCTAATATGTAATAATTGGCATCTTTCAAAGACAGAGCAGAAATTATACTCAAATTGTAAAACAATAAAATAAAACTTTTCTGACATAAAGGAAACCTGGACATAACAGATAAAAAATGTACTTGGAAAAATTGTTAGAAAATACTTAAGACTAAGAAATATTCTTATAAAATCATTCAACCTCAAGGAAAAAGAAAGAAACTTACATGTATTTCAACAAAGGGATGTTGACTCACAGAACAAAACCTCAGGCTGGTATCAAAATTCTCATTTGCAGTGAATTCAGTAAAACAATGAAGCAAATCCAGATAAAAGGCTGTAGTCCTATAATTCTGTATTCATCTGGGATGTTGTTTATTTTACAGGTAAAATAAATTATCAAATATGCAAGAACTCGAGGACTTTAGCATCTCCTCACTCTTGAGAAAAATCTAGAAAAAAAACTATCCTTTAGCATCAAGCTTCCACTTTTCAAGAGAAACAACCTTTTAAGATTTTCCTGGAGGCCTCTGTGGAAATCAGTGTGGCGATTCCTAAAAGTTCTAAATATCGACTTTCCATATGACCCTGCAATCCCCCCTACTGGGAATATACCCGGAATAACTCAAATCACTGTATAAAAAAGATACCTGCACACGTATGTGTATCGCTGCATTGTTCACAAGAGCAAGAACATGGGCCCAACCATGCTGCCCATCAAAAGAGGACTGGATAAAAAAATGTGATACATATACACAATGGAATATTATGCAGCCATAAAGAACAAAATCATGAACTTCGCAGCAACCTGAATAGAATTAGAGTTTATAATACTGAGTGATCTCTCACAGAAACAAAGAGCTGAGTATCACATGTTCTCACTCATAAGTGGACCTTGAACAACTACCATATTATTATAAGAAAAGTATTGAAAGTGGCGGGAAACTGCTGGGGTGGGGAGGTGGGGAGGTGGGATTGACAGTAGTCGATATCTGCCTGGGGAAGGGGGGGGCACACCTCATCGATAAAGGTACCTGCATGGTGAATATTTGTATACCTAGCCTTGAATTGTACCCCACAATTTAAAATAATAATAAAAAAATATATATATAAAAGAAAGAAAATAGAGGGAAGGAGAGAAAAAAGGAAAGAAGAAGAAAGCAAGAAAAAAACACAGAGAAAGAACAAAGAGAGAGCAAAAGGAGGAAGGCAAAGAGAAAACCAACCAACCAACCAACAAACGGGACAAAAAATAAAAAGGGAGAAAGAAGAAAAAAACCCCCCAAAACCCCCCAATAAACCAGAACCCCAAAGACCCACTGGTAGAGATTTCCCAGCTTAGTATAACTGTTTGAGAGGTGGGGAGCTTCCTCCTGTGGCAGGTTCTGTGACTGCAGGTCTGTTACTGCTGGTTACCTCTTTGCTATTGAAACTTGAGATGTTAGAGTCTTAACACCCCCCCCACCTGCAATTGATAGCTAGTATGTGCCCATAGTTGGGTGGGGGGCTCAGAGTAACCTGACTCAGCACCTCTTGGTCTCTCCTCCCCTTCTTTCTTCTCCCAATGTAGTCACAGCTCCCATGGCATCTAGTTGGTGGTGGTGGTGGTGGTAGTGGTGAGAATGGGATCTCCAGCCTCTACCTTGCCCTCCTGGTCTCTTTCACTCATTGCCTGGGGTGAGTGGGAGTCATATAGGCACTCACCAGCCTCCTTCTTGGTCAGATCCACTGTATGTATCTACTGTCCAGCACTTGACTCAGGGCAGGAGATGGATTATCTGGGGCTCCATGTCTGCTGTTACCCACCAGAGCTTGTGCACTGAGGATGATGCTTTCTGAGTTCATGGAGAGTAGCCCAAGCAACGCAGAGATTACACCCTGGTCTTAAGATGCAGGTCTGCTGTTCCACAGAGGCTGCCCTGGAGCACTTTTCTGCCCAGGTTTTAGAGTGGCTGCTCAGTTTCTCTACTGTTCCTGTTGTAAATGGGATTGGGAAAGATAGCTCCCTCCCAGCAAGTATCACAGTCTCTGGATCACCAGATCTCATCCTAGCCTGGTGCTGGAGGTGGTGGCAGCAAGTCTGGGTTTGGGTGCCTGCTTCTCTGGGACTCACCACCAATGTCTAGCCTGACACTGCGGTGGTGAGAACAGCAGTCACTTTGGCAGCTTCTTCCTGGGAAAAGCTTTTAGAAAATGGCACCCAGCTTCTGTACTCTGGGAAGCACTGGGCTCCAAGCAGAACAGCTACGGCACCAGCCACTTCATCGGGAGAGCCCTGAACACTTGCACCTGAGTCCCCACTCAATCAGTCACTCACATGCCCACTTAAACACAGAGAGGCATGCAAATTTGTCCATACACTCACTCACACAGGGACTCATGTAGTACAACTGACTATGTCACCATCTTCTCCTGCAGATTTGTATTCTTTTATTCATAGAAAGTATCATCTGTTTCTATATAACTACAACTTAATTAAAAGGAATTTGAACCAAAAGTAAAAAGATATTAACGTTAACTTCTCTGAAGAAAATACATTGGTTAATTTTGAAGTTCAGGCAGTCTTTTGTTTTTTATTTCGATGCTAAGTTTGTTTTTTAATTTAAAAAAGCAGAGGGAAGTGATGTATACTGTACCTATGTATGTTCTGCCTTCCTGATAGGCAAAAATGTAGAAGATCAATTTCCAACATGAAAAAAAAACAACATTGTGGGCATTTTTTACATTCAATCTTTGATGAGCACTAGTTAATTATAGTTCTTCTTTCTGTTCTTATTCACCAGTTCTCTATCTCAGGTAAATGAAGGAATGTTGATCATTCAGAATGGAAGACTTTGGTTTGCTTCGAATTTTATGTAAATTTCTCAGGACTATCCCGAGGCATGTAGTGATAATTTGGTATAGTGATTGTATGCCTATCTTCTGGATTATAGGAAGTATTGATTATATTGTATTGACAAGAAAAATGTTAAATGACTTAACTCCTTTTTGAAAATGCTTGCATATATTATCAGAGAAAAACTATCTCACAGGTCAGGCAGTAAAGCAAAGTAAATTTTAATGTAAATTAATTCTAACATTGTCCTCATTACCCTAAAAAAATGCAAACAATTTTTAAAAGAAAAATAGAACTTTAAGAAATAAAGGGGCTAGGCCAGGTGTGGTGACTCACTCCTATAATCCCAACACTTTGGGAGGCTGAGGAGGGAGAATTGCTTGAGCCTAGGTGTTTGAGACCAGCTTAGGCAACACAGCAAGACCTCATCTTTACAAAAAGTAAAAAATAAATAAAAAAAATAGCTGGACATGGTGGTGTGTGCCTGTAGACCCAGCTACTTGGGAGGCTGAGGTGGGAGGATTGCTTGAACCCAGGAGTTTGGGGCTGTGGTGAGCCATGATTGTGCCACTGTACTTCGGCCTAGGTGAGAGAGTGAGACTCTGACAAGAAAAAAAAAAAAAAAAGGCGGGGGGGAAGGGCTAGTATCCAAGAAAAAAAACAGAATAAAATTGTTCTAAAAAGTCTTATATTTTGCCATTAAAAAAAGCACATTCTAACTACAGACCCTTGAACAACACAGTTTAAATTGTGTGGATCCACGCATAGGTCTATTTTCTTCTGCCTCTGACATACCTGCGACAGTAAAACCAAGTACACTTCTTCCTTCCCTTCCTCAGTCTACACATTGTGAAGATGATTAGAATGAAGACCTTTGTGATGATCCATTTCCATTTAATAAATAGTAAATATATTTTCTCTTCATTATAATTTTCCTAGTAAAATTCTTTTCTCTAGTTAACTATTGTGAGAATACAGTATATAAATACATATAACATGCAAAATATGTGTGAATTGACTGATTATGTTATTGGTAATGTTTCCAGTCAACAGTAGACTATGAGAGTTAAGATCTGGGGAAATCAAAGGTCATACATGGATTTTAGACTGCACTGAGGGTTGGCACCCCTAGCTTCTGCATTGTTCAAGGGTCAAGTCTGATTGGATTTAGCTCCGAATTGTAATTATGCTTGATCAAAATGCTGAATATGAAACTGTGTCAAATAAATTAGTAAAACTAAATGATAAATACCATGAAATCATAACCTTGTGTAGGTTTGGGGACTCAAATTTTGCATTAAAAGTAGAGGATTTTGTAGACCATACTTATAACCCTTTGACCATATAATCTCTCAAATTTAGCTGACTTCTGGTCTATTTATTTCTATTCAATTTCACAAGTAAATAATCAGAGCTAAAGAGCTCTCATCTGGACATAATTCTTAAGTCTAAAGACTCATTTAAAATAAAATTGTTGCCTTCTATGAATTGTCTGTTTCTCATTTCTCAATTTCATGATGAAGATACAGGAAATAAGTTGATCAAAAGGCCATCCTCTTAATCTGATCATTATCATTGGATTGACTCCCATTTCTGACAGATGAATATCAATGAGAAATGTTAGGAGGATTGGTGCTTGAATTATATTTCGTTTTAAGATTCTCTTCAGAGTTAGTAACCCTATGAACCAGTATGTTCTTGATATTGCCTGCTTATGCCTGTTGTCCAGATTAATTATTAATAGTATTTCCTTTTACTCACAAATATAACCTGGTTTGTCTGATAAATTATATGGTCACCTCATTTCTAAGTTGCTTTTTATAACTGATTCAGTTTGGGACAGGTTTTTCTTGTGTTTATCTCTTCCTATAAGGTAAAGTGGCTAGGAACCTTGGTATACACTGGCATTCTTATTTTTTCCAACTACTTCCTCTAGAGTTTAGATCAACAGGCTTGACAGTTATGTTGCTTGTTTTTCTATTTATGCAATTGTATACCGAGGGTTACTGGCTTTTCACCTTGCAATATCTGTGTCCAACCACTAAGCAATGCTAAACATTTTATGTATTACTTGGGAAACACCAAATAGTGGTCTAAATTCCTGCATTTTGAAGGGTAAGCTTGTATAACAAGTAAATGTAAAAATATAATATGTTGAAATTGTACTCCTGACAAAGCTGAGTAAACTCCTAAAGACTAACCCTTCTATTGTCTGCACAAAATACAAAAACATAAATAAATAATTTAAAAAAATCACAACATGAAGGCACTTGCGGGCGAATAAAAGAGGAAGGCCCTGGAAGGGAGTCAACACTTGAAAGGAGAGAATTTCATGTGGTGATTTCTCATTTTTATAGCTTTTAACCTGAAGGCTGTCCACAGTTGGTGCAGCATGGGGTTGCTGAAACTCCAGCAGTCTTTCCAGAGGACAGAAGTGAGAGCAATACAGCAGCTATAAAGGATGAATGGGAAGGGGGAGTAGAGATAAAGACAGAGACAGAGTAAATACTTTGTATTTACTCTGCCCAAATCTCTGGCGACTCCTGAACCATGGTTGCTAGGCCAGATTGCAAGAAGCTCAATTAAGGATAAAAGAACTAAAATAAGATTTGAGCTGCTGCTGAAGAGATGTTTGTAGTTTGAGTCTATACAAATTAATTGCCAGCTAAAATGAACAAGCAAAAAGATAATTTTTTTGAGTTATTTTCCAAAATCTAGAGTTTCTACAACATAACATTCCCCATGTTTAAGATATGGCCCATAATAGTAAAGAAACAATACAAAAATCCAAAATCTTCTCAAGACAGAAAAAAAAAAAAAAAATCCAACTGGGTCTAACTGTGAGATGACCCAGATGGAATCAGTAGAAAGGGATGTTATGTTAAAGTAGTTATTATGCTACGTTCAGTGATGTAAAAGAGAACTACATTGAATCAAATAAAATACAAACTATATAAAAAAACAGCTGTGATTTATACAACAGAAAAAATATTACCTGAATTAACAAATTCACTGGATGGGCTGAATAGTAGAATGGAAGTGCCAGAAGAACAAGCCTGTGAATATGAAGACAGATAATTGAAAATGACCTCAACCTGAAAAACAGAGAACCAGAATGACTGAACAAAATGACAAAGACCTGAGAACTTTTGGGCCAGTATCAAATGTTTTAACGTACTGGTATGTTTGGTTCTGGAAGGAGAGGAGATGAAAGAGAATGGGACACACACACACACACACACACACACACACACACACACACACACACTTGAAGAAATTATGACCAGCTTAAAGTAAAAAGATGTTCTTCTCACTAATGGGAACTTTAAATGCACCTTCCCAGAACTGGGCAGTAGAAGAGACTAATGCTAAAGAGAGTGGACACAGGACATCTTCATAGCTGCATCATCTCACAAAAGTTTTTTTGGTCAACTTACCAGACTGCCTTATACAGAACATACCACAAGGAAGCAAAACCTTCTGTGGAAATTGATTCAATATGGCCTGGTACTCCAAGACTCTACTTTATGAAAATGCATAGCAAAAGACCTAGCAAGTCAACCCTAGCTAGAGTGATTTCACACAACCTCTTTAGGTGCAAAAGGACCTTCAGAAAAAGTCACTTTGCCTACCTCTGTTTACATTCAGAGAAGTGAAGAGGCACTGGGAGGCTAAAGAGCTTGTAGATCCACGTATTAGAGGGCAAAGAGACTCTTTTTCCTAATGAAGTTCCACTGCCTTCCTGCCTTAGGAACACCATCACCATCACATCAATTATAAAGCATTATCAGCAGCCCAGGAAGTCATCTTGAGGTAAAGATAAGTGGAACTAATTTTACACAGGTCGTTATTACTAATTAGGTGTGTGGATGTAATTTCCTTTCTATTTACTCTGCTGTCCTTTTTTTCTTTTTATGAATATAATAAAATTATCAAGATAAATATTTTCATATATTGAATTTTAATATTTCTCTCTGTACCATACTTTAATTTAGGTTCTTAAGCTCTCTTATCATTTATGAACACTTGAAATTTCAGGAATCTCACCCTAGGGTTTAGGAGTAATTGTCTCTTTACAGTAAAATTTTGGAGATAGGGAGAAAAAATAGACCTTAATATGTTGATTTGTTTGACCAAGTCACCAAAACTTCTATTACCTTGTTGCTCCAAGCATGATTAGGAAATCACCAGCAGTCACATCACTTGGGAGTGTGCTAAATTTGCAAAATCCTGGGTCCCACTTCAGACTTATTGAATCAGAATATGCATTTTAACAAGTTCTTTGGATGATTCTTATAAACATTAAACTTTTTTTGAGACAAAGTTTCACTCTGTTACCAAGGCCAGAGTGAAGTGACATGGTCATAGCTCACTACAGCCTCAAACTTCTGGGATCAAAGAATCCTCCCACCTCAGCCTCTGGAGTAGCTGGGACTATAAGCACACACTACCATGTCCAACTAATTAAAAAAAAAAATTCTGTAATGATGGAGTCTTGTTCTGTTGCCCAGGCTGATCACAAACACCTGTCCTCAAGTGATCCTTCTACCTCAGCCTTCCAAAGTGCTGGGATTATAGGCATGAACTACCATGCCTGGCCTAAACATTAAACTTTTAATACAGCTATACCTTTGTCTTTTAAAAAAAAGTATATTCTTTAGACTAATTTAATTTCTACATTCTCATCTTCCAAGCGTTAATTAATGCTCTCTTTTGTATAATCAGTTTATTATGTGTCCTTTAGCATGCTGATGACCAACAGATTAGAGAGTTAACACACAGATATTGTAAGCACTACAAGTTAAGACATTTGCAGGATAAGGGGAATGTACTTCAGTGTCTGGAGTGAGTTGATATTCAAAAGTGTAGAGCTTTCCTTCAATGTCTGGTAGGTGCTGGAGGCATTGACTAGGTATGCTATGCGTTGATGCAAAAAATAAAGTGAAGATGAAACTAGAGTAGGTGGTAATTATGTAGAGGTGATGACAGGAAGAACCATTGTCAAGCATTTTTATTCCACAGAAGACATGGAATGTAAATTAGAGTCATTAGTGTTTTGTAAAATAGGGTAAATTAAATCAAAATAAGAAATCTGGTAGTAAGCGAGCTGATGTTCCCTTGATCTTAGTATTGCTGGTGCTTTCCACTAATGAAATCTTCTCATGTTCACTTATGTTAAATTCTTTTCACAGGAGAACTGAAACTTTAGTGCACACACCCGTGCATGAACACACGCACACACACACACACACAGACACACAGTACTGATTAAAATGGATCCAGTCACTGACTTCAGATACAAAAGTACTACTAATGCATAAGTAGGTCAATAATCATAACCTACACTTCCAAAATGTGAGGCTGAACTTGTATTTCAGAGCTGCAGACAATCAATGCCCTGCTTTGATTCTTGCACTCTCTTTCATTAGTTCTGGGCTAACACATGGCCCACTCTAATTAGTCTGTCTTTAATGGAGGCAGTAACTGAATGTCAACACCAGGGTAGGTCACTAAATGCCACTTCTGCTGTTAAAAAACCACGGAAGCAGCCTGGAGAGCATACCAAACGCAGCAAGAAACATGGAACAGTAGAACATGGGTGAGGGGGAAGGTGTTGCTAATGAATGATAATGAAATGAAAGAGGCCAAAGTCTATCACAAGCTCTGAAGTTAATAATAATCTTATTTTCTATTCAATGGGGTAGAGATCATCTTCAGAGGAAAGGTAAGACTGTGATGTTATAAGCAAAATGTTATAAGCTAGAGGGAGACTAATTGAGGACTTCCTTGTAATAGTGTACATTATAATAGAAGATAAAAATTATGCTCAAGATATTTTAGCCTTGTATTTTAGTCTTTTAGAATCATAGAATATTCAGAAAAGTGCTTCATTATGATTGAGTGAATGTTTCCTCCATGCTCTTTGACCACTATGAGTGGTGTTTGAGGGGTACCATTTGTTTTCATGTTTTGATTAAATTGTCTCTCACAATGTCCCTGTCCATGCCTGTTCATTTTAAATACAAAAAATGGTGAGGTACAAATATTACAGAGAAAATGCTTGCAAAGTGAATTGTTCTTTACTGAAAATATCTCATATATATGTGGTGGTTCCGAATTATTCTCTAAAGTTTTATAGCTGTATATATCCTATTACTCTTAATAAAATAGGGAATATTTCAGCTGAGAAAATCTGCCCAGCATTCCCTAAAGCATTTATATAACAGTGTCTTATACATAGTGGGCTTTCAGCTGTATGGGTAAATCAACTGCTTTTTTTCTATATACACTCAATACTCTGATCAGATGTGGGGTTTTTACACAAGTGACCAATTCTTCAATACCAGCTGGGTGTCCCACAATTGAATTCCATTCTGACACTAACTGGACTTAGTGAAGACCTCATAGATTAAAGGCTCCATCCTACAATACTTCCCCCAACTTCAGACACCAATAATAAGTAATTGGTTCCCAGGTTACACACAACTTCTGCCCAACATGGTTAAAATAAATTAGAGGTTCCCACAACCTCCTTTTCAGGTTTGGTTATGCTAAAATTGTCCACAAAACTCAGAGAAACACTTACTTAGGCTTACTGGTTTTTATAAAGGATATTACAAAAGATACAGATGAGCAGCCAGAGGGGTATACAAGGAGAAGTCTAGCAGGGTCCCAAGTGCAGGAGGTTCTATTCCTGTGGAGTTGGGAGGCACTACAGTTCTAGCATGTAAATGCATTCACTAACTCAGAAGTTCTATGAACTTCATCTCTTAGACCTTTTTATGGAGGCTTCATCATGTTGACATAATTAATTATTAACTTAGTCTCCAATGTCTCTCCCCTCTCCAGAGGATGGAGGAGTTGGATCAAAGTTCCAAGCTTGTAATCATGGCTTGATCTTTCTGGTGACCAGCATCTATCCTGAAGCTATCCAGGAGCCCACCAAGAGACACCTCATTAGAACAAAAGAAACTCCCATTACCCAGGAAATTACAAGGCATTTAGGAGCTCTGTGTCAGAAACTGGGAGTGAAATCAAACATATGCTTCTCATTGTATCACATTATCACGTCAGTAAATGTGTTTGAGTTTATATACTTCTCAATATTCGTTTTAATTATAAAATTAGTGTCTGTCACAGCAATAATTTTTTCATGGAGTGCTAAGCTAAATCTTTGAATTCCAACACTAGCTCTAGAGATTATAAAGGATTTCTTATAAAGTACATTTATATACTGATATTATTATTTTACTGTGTTAATTTGGGGTTTTTCAACATAGATTAGTTGATTTTGGATAGGAAATGGCAACAAAATATAAATAGTAAATCTATTCACTAATATTTTCTCATAGATTTTCATGACTGATGCTTAATATAGTGAAACAAAGCTTCTTTGAATGTCTTGGAATTTTAATAGCTGTGTTGTGACAATTTTAACAATACCCAAGATAATTTTTCCCTTTAAACAGATATACAAACTCTAAGCTTAGAAATGTGCCTTTAAACAGATGTACAAACTCTAAGCTTAGAAATGTACTTTTGAACCTTTTAACAAATACCATCATAATTCTGCATATATTTAGAAGAGTCATCTTTAAAAAGATTTGCCTAGCACATAGTAGTAGCTCAGTAAAAGTTAGTCAAATGAATGAGTCAATCAGCCTTGTAAATTAGATCAAGTATTGTACTCTTTCCTTTGCATACACAAAGTAAAAACATTAAATAAATGCCCAGATTTAAATAAAATTTAATTTATTTAAATTAAATAAATACCTAGCAGTTTAATGCTAGGACCCCATAAGTTGGCCCTTGCTCCTAAAGTGATCTCACTCTAGTATGCAAATAAGGCAAGAATATAAAGAATTAGGGAAACAATATGATGTAGGCTGTGGTAGACAGTTGCATTGATGGTGCTAATTAATGTTGTCTCTATGTCCATGCTTTTTGTCTTATCACTGTCTAAGCCCTTGTATTCTGACTCTGGGCTGGCCTTGTGGCTTTCTTCAACTCACAGAATGTGGTGGAAGTAACAGGATACTGGTTCTAAGTCTATGTTTAGTTTGTGTGTGTGTGTGTGTGTGTGTGTGTGTGTGTGTGTGTGTGTGTAGTGTGGTGCTAGAGGGAGGAAACAGGGGAGAGAGGGAAAGTGGAGAGAGGCTATATCCCATAACAACAACAGTCTTTTGTTCCATTGCATTACAAAATCTCCTTATTTTAAGAAACAAATTACCTAAAGCAATGTGAGTTTAGAATGATTAGAATTTATTTACTTTAATTGGGAATATGAAGAAGTTTGAATTTCTTTTTTTTTTCCTAATTTAATTACAAAGATGTGGGGTACAATTCAGGGTTAGGTATACAAACGTTGATTATGCAGGTGCCCTTGTTGATGAGGTATGCCCCTCCCTCCCTAGCAGTTTCCCACTACTGCCAATCCCTTTCTTATAGTATTATAATAGTTGTTCAAGGTCCACTTATGAGTGAAAACATATGGTACTCTGTTCTTTGTTTCTTTGATAGATCACTGAGTATGATCGACTCTAAGTCCATTTAAGTTGCTGCAAAGTCCATATGTTTGTCCTTTTTTATGGCTGCATAATATTCCTTTGTGTATATGTACACATTTTTAAACCCAGTCCAGCATAGATGGGCAACATGGTTGGTTCCACGTTTTTGCTATTGTGAATAGAGTGGCAACAAACATACGTGTACAGGTGTCTTTTTTGTAGAATGATTTGAGTTCCTCCAGGTATATTCTCAATAGGGGAATTGCTGGGTCATATGGAAGGTCAATTTCTAGTTCTTTCAGAAATTGCCACACTGTCTTCCAAAGAGGTTGCACTTTGCATTCCCACCAGCAGTGTAGAAGAGTTCCTTTTTCTCTGCATTCTCACCAGCATCTGTTGTTGTTTGTTTTATTAATGATGGCCATTCTTACTGGAGTTAGATGGTATCTCAAAGTGGTTTTGATTTGCGTTTCTCTGGTGATGAGTGAGGCTGAGCACGTTTTCATGTGTCTGTTGACTGCCCATATATCTTCTTCTGAGAGGTGTCTTTTCATGTCTTTTGCCCACTTTGTAATGGGGCTGTTTTTTTCCTTTTGGCATATTTGAGTTCCTTATAGATCCTAGATGTTAGGCCTTTGTCAGATATACAGTTGGCAAATCTTTTTTCCCATTCTGTGGGCTATCTTCCTGCTCTCTTGATGGTTTCTTTTGCTTTACAGACGCTCGTTAGTTTGATGAGGTCCCACTTGTCTATCTTATTTCTTAAGGTATGGGACTTTAGGGTTCTGATCAGGAATTGATTGCCAGTTCCAATTTCCGTAAGGGTGTCTCCTGCGTTTTCTAAGATTCTTATAGTTTGAGGTTTTGTGTTTAGGTCTTTGACTAATTTAGAGTTAATTTTTGTGTATGGTAATAGGTAGGGGACCTGTTTCAATCTTCTGCATGTGATCAGTCAGTTTTCCCAGCACCATTTACTGAATAGGTTTTCCTCTCCCCAGTGGTTATTGTTGGAGGCTTTGTCAAAGATGAGTTGGTTGAGAAATTGAAGCTTTGCTTCCGGAATCTCTATCCTGTTCCATTGGTCTATATGCCTGTTCTTGTACCAATACCAGGCTGTTTTGATTACTGTAGCTTTATAGTAAAGTTTGAAGTCTGGAAGTGTGATATTTCCTGCTTTGTTTCTTTTCCTAAGGATTGTTTTGGCTATTCATGGTCATTTATGTTTCCACATGAATTTCTGTATTGTCATTTCCAGGTCTGAGTACAATGACGTTGGTAACTTAATGAGTATTGCATTGTAGATTGCCTTTGATAGGATGGACGTTTTAGCAATGTTGATTCTTCCTATCCATGAGTATGGAATATTTTTCCATTTGTTTGTGTCTTCTTGGATTTCTTTGAGCAGTGTTTTGTAGTTCTCATTGTAAAGGTCTTTCATTTTCCTGGTTAGGAAGATGCTGGTATTTCATTTTTTTGGTGACTATTGTGAATGGGATTGTGCTTTTTATTTGGGTCTCTGCCTGCTTATTGTCAGGGTATGAGAATGCAACTGTCTTTTGCACATTTATTTGTACCCTGGCAGGTTGCCAAAGTCCTTTATCAGTGCCAGCAGGTTTTTGGAAGATTCTCTTGGAATTTCAAGATATAGGATCATATCATCAGCAAAGAGGGATGACTCGACTTCCTCTTTTCCTATTTGGATACCCCTGATTTTCTTCTTTTGTCTAATTGCTCGAGCTAGGACTTTCAACACAAAGTTGAACAAGAGGGGTGAGAGTGGGCATCCTTGTCTTGTTCCAGTTTTCAGGGGAAATGATTCCAGTTTCTGTACATTTAGCAATATGTTAGCTGTGGGTTTATTGTACATGGCACTGACTATTTTGAGGTATATTCCTTCTATACCTAGATGTTTGAGGGTTTTTATCAAGAAGGGATGCTGGATTTTATCAAAAGTTTTTTCTGCATCTAATGATATAATCATGTGGTTTTTGTTTTCACTTCTATTGATGTATTTAATTACATTTATGGTCTTGCGAATGTTGAAAAAGCCCTGCAAACTGGGAATGAAGCTGACTTGGTCATGGTGGATAATTTTTGAGATGTGTTTTTTGAACCGATTTGCTAGAATCTTGTTGAGGATTTTTATATCTATGTTCCTAAGGGACATTGGCCTATAGTTCTCTTTTTTTGTTGAATATTTACCCTGTTGCGTATCAGTATGATGTTAGCTTCAGAAAGTGATTCGGGGAGAATTTTATCCTTCTTAATTGCCTAGAATACTTTCAGTGGGATTGGTATCAGCTCCTTCTTGTACATTTTGTAGAATTCTGCTGGAAAGCCATCTGGTCCAGGGCTTTTTCTGGTAAGTAGTTTTCATATGACAGAGTTAAGTTCCTGGGTTGTTATTGGTCTATTAAGTGTCTCAATGGTTTCTTGTTTTAACCTGGGGAGGTTGTGTGATGTCAGAAAGTCCTCCATTTCATTTAGGTTATCAAGTTTGTTTCTTCAGGATCAGTTGTGATTTGATCTTTTGTATTTCCGATTGTTTTTATTTGGGTCTTTTTTCTCTTTTTCTTGGTCATTCTGGCTAGTGGGTCCATCAATCTTGTTAATTTTTTCAAAGAACCAGTTTTTTGTTTATTTATGTTTTCTATGATATTTTTGTCTTCTATGTCCTGTATTTGGACTCGTATTTTGGTGATTTGGATTCTTCTGCTAAAGTTGGGGTTTTGGTGGTCTTCTCTTTCCAGCTCCCTTAGGTAATTTGTTAGGCTGTCCATTTGTGATCTATCCGTTTTCTTGATGTATGCTCGTAGAGATATAAATTCCCCTCCTAGAACTGTTTTCATGGCATCCCAGAGGTTTTGGTAAGATCTTTCTTCATTTTCATTTGTTTCCAGGAATCTTTTAATTTCTGCTTTGATTTCAGTGTTAACCCAGTAGTTGTTCAGCATCATGCTGTTTAGTGTCCATATCTTTGTGGGTTTTGGGGAAAGGTTGTTGGTGTTGATATTTATTTTTATTCCACTGTAGTCTGAGAGTGTGCATGGCCAGACTTCAAACTTATGGAATTTGTTGTTTATGCTTGATTTATGGCCAAGGATGTGATCGATCTTGGAGTACGTTCCATATGGTGATGAGAAGAATGTATATTCTGTGCTTGTTGGGTGGAATAATTTGTAGGTATCTATTAAGTTCATTTGGTTGAGTGTCAAGTTTAGGTTCTGTATCTCCTTATTGATTTTTTGCCTCATTGATCTATTTAGGCTGTTAGTGGGGTATTCAAGTCCCCTGCTATAATAGTGTTAGAGTCAATACCTTGTTTTAGTTTACTTAGTAGTTGCTGGTGCTCCTGTGTTGGGTGTATATATATTTAGGATGAATATTTCTTTTTGATGGATTGAACCTTTTTTCATTATGTAGTGTCCTTTTGCATCTTTATAATTTTTGATAGCTTAAATGTTCTTTTGTCTGCTATTAAGATTGCAACTCCTGCCTTCTTTTTTGATTCATTTGCCTGGAAACTCATTACCCATCCTTTAACTTTGAGTCTGTGTGCATCCCTTGTAGTGAGATGAGTCTCCTGGATGCAGCAAATAATTGGGTCATGGTTTCTTATCCAGTTTGCCATTCTGTGTCTTTTCAGTGGTGCATCTAGTCTATTCACATTTAGGCTCATTATGGAAATGTGATTATTTATCCCTGTCATGAGGTTCTTATAAAGTTTTTTCTTTGCTTGTTTTCTTTTGGTTTTGGGGTTGATATATGTGTGTGTTTTCAAGTTTATTGTTGTGCTGTATTTGCTGTTGATTCTGTGCTCTTCTGTTCTCTTGGGAAGTGTGTGGTCATTCTTTTTTTTCTTTCTTCTGTGCTTAATACCTTTTTAAGTATCTCCTGCAGAGCTGGTCTGGAAGCTGCATAGTCTCTTTGGGATTATATGTCTGGGAAGGATTTTAATTTGCTATCATTGATGAGGCTGAGTTTGACTGGATAGGAAATTCTTGGTTGAAATTGTTTATCTTTGAGGACTTTAAATATAGGGCTATAGTCCCTTCTGGCTTGTAGTGTTTCTGCCGATAGGTCTGCTGCTATTCTGATTGATTTTCCCTGGTAGGTAGTCTGTCCTTTCTCTCTTGCTGCCTTTAGGATTTTTTCTTTTATGCCTACTTTATGTAGGCGAATTACTATGTTCCTAGGAATTGGTCTTCTCATTTGATGTCTTGTGGGGGTTCTCTGTATCTCTTGTTCTTGTCTGGTCCCATCTCTGGTGAGATGGGGAAAGTTTTCTTGGATTACCTCCTGGGATACTTGCTCCTGGGATACTTGGTCTCCATTTGCCTTTTGTTCTTCTGGGATACCAATCAGGCATAGGTTTGGCCTTGATATGGTTGCACATCTCTTGTAGGCTTTGTTTTTTCTTTCTGAGTCTGCTTTCTATGCTTTTACAGATTGCGTTAATTTCTATGTTCTGTCTTCAAGTTCTGAGATTCTTTCTTCAGCTAAATTAATTCTGCTTTCCATGTTTGTCATCTTGTTATTTATTTCCTGGATGAAGCTTTTTATTGTCAAAATCTCTGTTACAAGTTCTTTCAGTGTTGCATCTTGTCTTTCTTGGGTCTTATTTACTCTTCCCATCCATTCCCTAATCCCTATCGTATTCTGAGGCCAGTCGTTGATGACTTCCATTGCTTGGGCACCAAGGTCTGATTTTTCATGAGTTTTGTCTTTGGTACACTTTAAATTGCCTGTGGCTTTCCTTTGGTTTTTCCTCATTTGTGACATATCTCTTGTTTTTCTCTTTAGTTCTGTTATTCAGTGTCAGTGGTAGAGACTTTCTCTTCTGAGATGTTTTTCAGTCTTCTATTCTTCCCTGATCCAGGATCTGGATTTGTTCTATTTTGAAATAGAATTGTGGATGGGAAGCTATGCTGTCTCTTGTAGTTTTTGAAATTTGACTAAAGTAGGGGATGGGACGCTAGGATTCAGAAACTACTTGCAGATTGCAATGTTCACCTATTGTGGTATATGTTCCCTGAGACCCACTCTCCACCACCACTCTATGTGATGGTGCAAAACAGAAACCAATGGAAAAAACAATTGAACACACACAGACACAGACATACACACACCCCAAAACAAACTGGAATAACAACAAAGTGTAACAAAACAAACAACAACAACAAAAACCCAGGAAAACTAAATATATACACATATGGCTAGCACAAAGTGAATAGAGAAGAAAAACAGAAAGACGCTGGGGGGAGGGGGGGCGAAGGACTTCAGATCAAACGCTCACACATGTATTGACACACACCTTAAATGATTAAAAAAAAAAAAACCCAGGTGAACAAAAGAGCAAAAACAAATCATAACAACAACAAACTTGAAAGATGAATGCTTAATCATTCATATACATAAAAAATAACAAATAAAAGAAGAAACAGAAAAAGAAAAAAATTGGGGGGCTTGCAGATCAAACCCTCACATACATATTCATGCACAAAGGAAAATATTTAAAAAATAGATGAACTAACAAATAGTCAAAGAATTTTAAAAAATTAAAAAAATTAAAAATTAAAAAAAGAAACAAAAACCTGCCCTCTTGTGGTAGGTTCTGTAATTGTTCCTCTAATCAGGTCTCCTGCAGAGTCACCTCTTTTAATCTTCTCCTCAGTGTCCAGAGCAGGGAAGGAGAAGGGGCAATGGAGGTGGGTGGGGCTGCAGCCCTCCTCTCCCACTCTCGTATGGTCAGGGAGCTCTCTTCCGGTGGGGAGGTATGGGATTGTCTCTTCCCCAGGTATGTACTTGCAGGGGTGCCCCAGCCAGGCCTATCCTGGAATGGAATTCTCCTATTGCGGCTGATGTCCAGGCTCCACCTGGGTTTGTCCCTCTCAGTCGTGGCCCAACTGTGTGGGTCTGATGTTCAGAGGATTGCTGTGGAGGAGGAGGTTTGGGTCAGCCCTGGACTCACCACTGATCTCTTTGGAGTCCTTTTTTGTCCTTTTCTGGCCATAACCTTTGCCCCTTGGCTGGATCAGGGTAGGGGGTGGGGTGCCTGGAACTCAGCACTCGTCAGGTCCCTCTGAAGTTTGTTCAGGATATTCCTTCTGGGTCACAATCAATCCCTGAGTAGTTGAACCGCTAGTCACAGAGATCGGGTCTGTTGCTCCGTGGTGAGTGAGTGGGAGCACTTTCTTGCCCTGCCTTCAAGATGGTGGTAGGGTGCCTCTCTTGTCCTCTTCCATGGCACCTTGCCTCTGGGTTCCCTCCACAGCCCATGCTGCCAGTGCCCTGCCAGGCGCTCAAACTTAGGAAGATTCAGGATGAAGCAGAGAAGCTGCAGCACCAGCTGTTCACTTGCTCATGAGCCCCTATTTAGACAGTCTCTCCCAGCATTTTCTTCCCAGGGAGAGTTTGTTGATTAAAAAAAAAAAGAAGAAAGTAAAAGAAAGAAAATGGCACTCGGCTTCTGTGTCCCGGGAATTACTAGGGTCCAAGCCCAGCCACTGTGGCACCAGCCGCTGCACCATGGGAGCCCTGGCCGCTAGCTCCCTAGCCCTCACTCAGTCAACCACTCATATGCCCATTTGCTCACCAGTGTGTACACAAAATTTTCCATATACTCACTCACATGGGGACTCGCATAGTCTGACTGAATCAGTCGCCATCTTCCTCCTGCTCCAAAATGCTTTCTTAACACCCAGGGAAAACCTTAATTTTATTTTTTGACATCTAGGAAAGACTTTGTGATGTGGTAAAAACCTATCCGTTAATGATTTGGGATGTATCTTGTGACGGAAAGCTAAATAAAAGGGTATATTTGCAGCCCATTAACATCTTTTTTAAGGTTTAAGCTACATGGAAGCGCAAAGTTCAGCTTCTGATGTCAGCAATTTCATTGTAAATCAAATTTAATGTGGTTTTCTAGTTTAAAAATGCCATTTCACAAGCCATTACTCGCTTGTTCTCCTTTAGGACAAGGGTGGCCATGATGGAGTAATAAATTTTGATAGAACACTGGCTTATTAAAAGTCTTCAAATTATGCTGATAATTTTCACAGGCTTATAGAGATTACTGTGTCATTATGTTTAAATGAGTCTCTAGTAGAACCTACTGTGAGCTGGGCTGGAGAGCTGCTACTAACTGCCAATTATATGTAGCTGAATTAAGAAAGGTATCATGTTTTCTGAGGTCTCTAATAAACTACTAGTTATTGTATATTGTAGACTGAATTCCATATGCCTGTTATTGCTGTAGCCCAGATCTTGTTTCTGAGTTTTAGCTCTATGTATCCAAAGGTCTACTACTCAAAAGGCCCATGTTCTCCACTATTTCAGCATGAGTTAACTGATTTCACTCCTTTTGATAACAGAAAGAACCACTCAAAAAATGAGCAAAGCATTAAATTAGCCATTGCATAAAACTGGGCAATCAAAAGGCCATTAGTAATATGAAAAAGGTGGTCATCAACCAGGGAAAAAGAAATTACAACCATAATGTATACTATCATACACCTTCCCCTGCTTAAAACTAAAAAGAATGACAATATTAACTGTTGGTAAGCATATGGAACTCTCATATTCTTTTGGTAGGAAAGTAAATTTTTATAATTAAAACACTCCAGAAAAGTATTCATTATTTACTACTTTAGTTTAAGATATACACATACCTTATAGTTTAACAATTCCATTTCAAATAGAAATGCATAAACAAGGGGGAGGACCCCAAAACACCTAAATTTATTTATAAAATATTGTGTATTTATTCCTATAGATTTAAACTGCAGTCACCTTCAAAGTACTCTGAAGCAATACACCTGTCGAGATGGTTTTATCACCGCTCAAAACAGTTTTTGAACTTGTCAATTTTGATGCCTTTTAGAGCTTCTAACACATTTTTTGTATTACCTCATTCACATGGGCAAAACGTTTCCCTTTGAAAACTTTTTTAATCTGGGGAAACAAAAAATTCACTTGGGGAGAGATTGGGTGAATAGGGAGGGTGAGACATGGGGATCATGTAATTTTTGGTCACTAACTGCTGAACACTCAACACGGTATGGTCGGGTGTGCTTGTAAATCACCCATTATGAAATGGGCAAACACATTGGAAGTCTCTCCAAAAAAATTCACTGAAGCTGAAATCAACCTCTCACAACAATGTTAACTGGTACACTGATGGCAATGGGTTCCTAGAACACTTACATAGAGGGAGAAATCTAAACTACAAGAGGCCTGCTCTCCAAAAAAAAAGGAATTTTTTTGGTCTTCTCTCATATATGTGCAACAAGACACATGAGCAAGAGCGTTCATAGTGTTTCACATATAAATTTTGACTCTCCTAGCACTTAACATATTTTGTATGCTATATGTATTATACAGTAATTCCAAACTAGAAATTACTCTAATATAAGTCAATAATATAAACTGAGTTATGTTCATACAATAGAATCTCATGCAGTGATATAAATGAACCAACTTGCTATAAACAACAGTGTGTATGAATGTCACATACATAATGCTGCATGAAAGAAGCCAGACCTAAAGGAATTTACTAAGCTTTTTTGTTAATTTCAGCTCCAAAATGGGAAAATAGAAACCATTGAGATATAAATAAAGACATTGATTACTTCTAGGAAGGAGGGAGAGAGAGTGCTTAGGAGAGGGGACCAGGAAGACACCCAAAGGACTAGCAATATTCTATTTCTTGAACGTTGGTGGTGGTTACACAAGTGTTTGCTTTGTGATAGCTCATTGAACAGTTGTATACCTACTATATTAAACTCTCAGAATACATCGTTTTAAATAACTCTTTTATATTACCAAATAATAATAATAATAATAATAATAATTCTGTTATATTCTGTTATATTATTATTATTATTATTATTATTATTATTATTATTATTTTGAGTTGGAGTCTCACTCTGCTGCCCAGGTTAGAGTGCAGCGACACAATCACTGCTATCGCAGCCTAGGCCTTATCATAAGAATAATTCAGGAAATAAAATGGACTCTCAGAATCAGAAGATGAAAAAAAATCTAGAAGATTGCAAGGAAATTTAAGCCACAAAAATCAATGCTGCTTATTTCTGTGTTCTAATTAATTGATTTCAATTTATATTTTAATTATTTTTCTGTTTTTCATTAGGATTAAGTTTATTGGTTTCTTGCTAAAAAACAATTAGTTCATTTCTTTGGTGTCTTAAAATTTTTTTTTTTAACTTTATTATAGAGATGTGGGATACAAGTGAGGATTAACTACATAGGTAGGCTGCATGCAGGTGAGTTTTGGGCTTCTAACTGGCCCTCACTCCCTCAGATAGTGGACCAGGTACCCTTTGTGTTGTCTGTGCTCCCCATTCTCCTCCCACCTTCCCTCTCCGTCAGTGCTCAGAAACTGCCAATCCCTCCTTTGTGTTAATGTGACTAAGGTTCAGGGCCCACTTATGAGTGAGAACACATGGTATTCAGTTCTTTGTTTCTGTGAGAGTTCACTTAACATTATGGTCTCCAACTCATTCCAATTTGCAGCGAAGTCCATAATTCTGTTCTTCTTCATGGCTGCGTAATACTCTGTTGTGTATATGTACCATGTTTTCTTTATCTTGTCCACTTTCAGTGGACAGTAGGGTTGGTTCCATGTTTTTGCTATTGTGAATAGTGTGGCAATAAACATGCATGCACAGGTGTCTTTTTTTTTAGAATAATTTATGTTTCTCTGGGTATATTCCCAGGAGAGGGATTGCTGGATCATATGGAAGGTCAATTTTTAGTTCTTTTAGGAAATGCTACACTGTTTTCCATAGAGGTTGAACTACTTTGCATTTCCACCACTTGTTTTTGTCTTATTAATGATAGTCATCCTTACCAGAGTTAGGTGGTATGTCATTGTAGTTTTGATTTGTATTTCTCTGATGCTTAGTGAGGCTGAGCAGTTTTTCATGTTTTTGTTGACTGCCTGTATGTCATCTTTTGAGAAGTGTCTATTCATGTTCTTTGCTCACTTTTTAATGGAGGCACTTTTTAATGCCTTTGTCAGATGCATGATTCGCAAATACTTTTTATCCCATTCTGTGGGTTTTCTCTTTACTCTCTTGATAGTTTCTTTTGTTGTGCAAAAGCTTTTCAGTTTGATGGGGTCCCACACTTGTCTATCTTAGCTTTTTTAGGGGACTTGGTCATGAATTTGTTGCCTACTCCAGTGGGCATAAGGGTGTCTCCTACGTTTTCTTCTAGGATTCTTATAATTTGAGGTTTTTTTTTCTTGAGTTGGAGTCCCACTCTGTTGCCCAGGCTGGAGTGCAGTGGCACACTCACGGCCGCTGCAGCCTTGACCTGCTGGGCTTAGGCGATCCTTCCACCTCAGTCTTCCAAGTAGCTGGAACTACAGATGCATACCACCATGCCTGGCCAATTTTTGTGATTTATTGTAGAGACAAGGTCTCACCAAGTTTCACAGGCTGGTCTCGAACCCCCACACTCAGGCAATTCTCTTGTCTCGGCCTCTCAAAATGCTGGGATTACAGGCTGAGCCACCACGCCCTGCCTAGTTTGTGGTTTTATGTTAGGTCTTTGATCCATTTTGCATTGATTTTTGTATATGGTGACAGGTAGGGATTCAGTTTCATTCTTTTGCATGTGGTCAGTCAGTGTAACCGGCACCATTTGCTAAATATGGTCTTCTTTCCCTAGTGATTGTTATTGGTGATTTTGTCAAAGATGAGTTGGTGGAGAGTTCATGGTTTTTCTTCCAGAATCTTCATCCTGTTCCAGTGGTCTATGTGCCTATTCCTTTACCAGTACCAGGCTGTTTTGGTTACTGTAATCTTGTAATAAATTTCAAAATCTGGAAGTGTGATACCACTTTTTTCCTTTTGCAGAAGATTGCTTTGGTTACTCAATCTCTTTTTTTGTTTTCATATGAATTTCTTTCCTGTTGTTTCCAGGTCTGAGAAAAATGATGTTGGTAATTAGATGGGTATTGCAATAAATCTGTAGATTGCCCTGGGTAGGATGAACATCTTGACAATATTGATTCTTCCAATCCATGAGCATGGAATGTTTTTCCATTTGTTTGTGTCATCCTTGATTTCTTTAAGCAGCATTTTTTAGTTCTCATTGTAAAGATCTTTCATTTCTTTGGTTAGGTGGATGCCAAGGTATTTCACCTTTTTTTTTGGTAGTTATTGTGAATGGGATTGTGCTTTTTATTTGGCTATCTGTCTGCTTGGTGCTGGTGTATAGAAATGCAGCTGTCTTTTGCATGTTGAGTTTTGTACCCTGTGTCTTTACCAAAGTCATTTATCAGGGCAAGAAGGCATTTGACAGACTCCCTAGGGTTTTTGTGGTATAGAATCATATCCTACACAAAGAGGTAAAGTTTAACTTCCTCTTTTCCCATTTGGATACCCGTTATTTCCTTCTCTTGCCTGATTGCTCTGGCTAGAACTTCAAACACTACGTTGTACAGGAGGAATGAAAGTGGGCATCCTTGTCTTATTCCCGTTCTTGGGGGAATGCTTCCAGCTTCTGCATGATGAGCAAAATGTTGGCTGTGGGTTTATCATAGATGACTCTGAATGTTTTGAGGAATGTTCCTTCTATGCCTAGGTGCTTAAGGGTTTTTTATCAAGAAGGAATGCTGGATTTTGTCAAATGCTTTTTGAATCTAATGATATAATCATGTGGTTCTTGGTTTTACATCTGTTAATAAGCTGAATTACACTTATGATTTTGTGAATGTTGAACCAGTCCTATGTCCCAGAAATGAAGCCCACTTGGTCATGGTGGATATTCCTTGAGATGTGTTGTTGGGTCCGATTTATTAGAATCTTTTTTTCAGATCAGAAAATATAGTTTATTTACAATGTAAATTGAAGAGAAAGAGGTGATTCACCTCCCCAAGGTTTGGGAGGAGGCAAAAGCCAGGAAGCATGGCGACAGCCATAGCTCAAAGAGCACATGGCCACCCATAGCTTAGCAAGGCAATGGTCCTGATTTACTAGAATCTTGTTGAGAATTTTTGCTTCTATGTTCATCAAGGAGAGTGGCTTGTAATTCTCTTTCCTTGTTGGGTCTTTGCCAGGTTTGGGTATCAGTGTGATGTTAGCTTCATAAAATGAGTTGAGGAGAATTCCTTCATTCTTTATTGCTGGGAATACTTTCAGTAAGATCCTTATCAGCTTCTCCTTGTATGTCTTGTAGAATTCAGCTAGGGAGCCATCTGGTCCTGGGCATTTTTTGGTGGGGAAATTTCATATGACTAAGTCAATTTCCTGGATTGTTATTGGTCTGTTTAGAGTTTCAATTTCTTCTTGTTTCAACCTTGGGAGGTTTTGTGATATCAGAAAATCCTCAATTTCTTTTTGGTTTTCTAGTTTATTTGCATACAGGTGACCACTGTAATCTCTGATAATTTTTTAAATTTCTTCACTGCCAGTTGTGACTTCACCTTTTGCATTTCTAATTGTGTTTATTTGGACTTTCTCCTTATTTTTTTTAAAGTCAATCTGTCCAGGGGTCTGTCAATCTTATTTATCCTTTCAAAGAACTAGCTTTGTCTTGTTGATCCTTTCTATGATATATTTGTCTTTTATACCCTGCAATTGTGATTTTATCTTGGTGGTCTGGATTCTTCTGCTGAAGTTAGGAATTAGATGAACTTGCCTTTCCACCTCCTAATGTCCTTAAGTGTGACCTTATGTTGTTTACTAGTGATCTTTCTGCTTTCTTTATGTGCACATGCAATGTTATGAATTTTCCTTTTTACACTGTTTTCATGGCATCCCAAAGTTTCTTCTTTGTTTCCAGGAATCTTTTAATTTCTGTCTTATTTCCATGTTGAACAAGAAGTCATTTAGCAGCATGTGGTTTAGTGTCCATGTCTTTGTGTGTTTGGGGGATCTTATCAGTGGTGATATTTATTTTTATTCTAATCTGAGAACATGTATCTTTTGAAATTTTTTCATTCCTGATTTGTGTCCAAGAATATGATTGATCTTGGATTATGTTCCATGTGTTGATGAGTGGAGTGTTCTGTAGATGTCTATTAAATCCACATGATGAGCATTGAGTTAAGTTCCAGATCTCCTTGTTGGTTTTTTGTCTCGATGATCACCTAAAGCTGTTAGTGGAGTATTTAAGTTTTCAACTATGATTGTGTGAGAGTCAATATCCCCTCTTAGTTTACTTAGTAGTTGTTTTATAAAACCTGGTGCTCCTGTGTTGAGTGCAAATATATTTAATATGGATAGTTCATGCTGGTGGACTGAGTCTTTTGTCATTATGTAGTATCCTTTTTAACTTTTGATGGTTTGAAGTCTGCTTTGTCTGATATTAGAATAACTACACCTGCCCTCTTCTGTTTTCTGTTCATGTGAAAGATCATTTTCCAGCCTCCAACTTTGAGCCTGTGGGAGTCATTTGCAGTGAGATGAGTTTCCTGCAGGCAGGAAACTGTTGAGTCATGCTTCTCTATCTAGTTTGCCACTCTTTGTCTCTGCAGTGGCACATTTAGTTCATTCATGCTCAAATAGATTATTAAAATGTGAGAGTTTATTTCTGTCACAGGACTCTTAAGGGGTTGCTTTGTTTCCTTTTTACTTTTATATTCATGTATGTGTGTGTTTTTTCATTTTTGTGAGTGCTCTGTATGCTCTGTTAACTCTGTGCTTGCTTGTACTTTTGTGATGGGTATGACCATTCTGTTTTTTTTTTTTCCTTCTGTGTTCAACATCTTCTTAAGCATCTCCTGAAAGGATGATCTGGAGGCACTATACTCTCTTAGGGTTTGGATGTCTGGGAAGGATTTTAATTCTTGAAGCTTAGCTTGGTGGGGTAGGAAGTTCTAGGCTGGAATTGCTTATCTTTAAGAACATTAAAAATTGGACTCCAATCCTTCTGGCTAGTAGTGTTTCTGCAGATAAGTCTGGAGCAATTCTCATGGGTCTTCCCTTGTAAGTAGTCTGACCTTTCTCTTTTGCTGCCTTTAGGATTTTTTCTTTCATGTTTTATTTGTGGAGGTGGATTAGTATGTCGTGGGGATGGACTTCTTATTTGATACCTTGTAAGGGTTCTCTGAGTCTCTTTTGCTTGAATGGTCACCCTTCTAGTGAGATGTGGGAAGTTTTCTTGACTGACCTCATGGAATGATTGTTCCATGATGTTCTCAGTTTCCCTTTCTGCTTCAGGGATACCAGTCAGGTGTAGCTTTGGCTTCTTGACATCTCTTGGAGACTTTGCTCATTCTTTTTGAGGCTCTTTTCAATGTTTTTCACAGACTGGGTTAGTTCTATACTTTGGTCTTTAAGCTCTGAGAGTCTTTCCTCTGTCTGATTGATCCTGCTCCCTATGCTTCTTATTGTGTTTTTAAGTTCCAGGATGAAGTTCTTCATTTTCTTCAAAATGGGCCTTTCTGAAATTGGCCAATTCCACTTTTACTTCCTGTACAACTTCAGTGAGTTTTGCTTCTAGTTTCTCTTTATTTGTCTTGATGATCTACCTAAAGCTGTTTACTTTAGTCATCCACTCTCTGATTTCTGTGACTGTCATCTGGGGCAGGTCATTCTAGGGGTTTCCCTTGTTTGTGCTCTGATAGCTGCTTTTTTGGGAGCTGCCTCTTTAGAACTCTAAGGGTTACCTTTTTGTTGTTGTAGTTGTTGTTGTTTTTCTTATTTGTGACAGGCCTCTCTTCCCTCTCTAAAATTTCATTTTTGGTCTTGTTGCTTTGAAGCTAGTCAATGGCCCTCTGTTCTAAGTCCTTTCTGTGGTTCAATATAGGTTACTCAGTGAGAGAGGGAGGAGCATTCACTTCTGTTCCTTACACCTCCCTGTGGCAGTTTTCTCTAATGTAGATTTTCTCTACTGCTGTTAATCTAGATGGGTTAGTTTTCAACCCTTGCTGATAACACTCTGTGGAAAGCGGGGTGGGCCCCTTGTTTGCTGTCCATGTTTTCATCCCAGAAGCCTTCCCATTGAGAAAGCCTTCAGGTGTATTTTGTGTCACTCCCTCCTTGTTCAAGTTGACATTCTGCTCTTGAAAAGGAACACGTTTCCTGCCATGGAGGAATGGGAAGATCCAACCTATAGGTATGCAGGGCTTGGAGATGATTTTTTCTAATCTGGCTGGGAAGATGGTCACTAGTTGTTGGTGGCAGGTGTCAGCCAGGTTTACTCTTCAGGCAGGCTTTCCCTGCCTGGGAGTCAGCAGCTGGGCTCCACTGGCAGAAGCTGTGCTCATGATTGCTAACCTAGCATGAGTTTTTTTCCCCACTCCACTTGGGCTCTGGTTGTCCACTGCTGTGCTGTGACCAGGACTTCTCCCACATGGGACAGATGAGTTACACATAACTGAGAGGGAGGTGAACTGAACCAAAGCATCTTAGGGTCACTTACTCTCCTTCACCAGGGAGGCCTTTGGTTCCTATGTGAGCCTGTTGCACAGTGGGAGGTGGGGTACCTGGATTCCCACATCTGCTATCACTTATGGTCTCTGTGTTCAAAGAGACCTTTGTTGCATGCAGGGGGCTTTATTCATTCAAAAGTGTTTGGGATGTCTCCATCTTTTGACAGCTGATACTCTCTGCCTTGCTTGGTGAGAGAGGTGCCAGTCTGTTGCCCCACTGTGGCCATCTTGGATTCAACATTTTCTTTAGTGTCGTCTGTTCAATCATAAAAGTATTTTGAGTAATAGATTTTCCTTTGTGAACAGATTTGTTGGAATGTTATATTGTAGCTTGATTTACATTTTGAATGAGTAATTTTGAAGAATGTTTTAATATTTCTGTGCTGTTTTGTTTATTTGAGAGGCAGTTGTGCTTTTCCTTTTGTTTTTAATTTTTAGTTTAATTGAAAAAATGATTACTATTTGGAATTTATGATTATAAAGTTTCCTTTGGACATTTCAGAAGAAAATGGTATATACTCAAGTGTTGCATAACAACCATGTCAGTCAACAACAGGCTGCATATATGAGGTTATAACACTGTATTTTTACTGTATCATTTCAATGTTTAGGTATATTTAGGTACACAAATACTTACAATTGTGTTATAATTGTCTACAAAGTTCAGTACAGTCATATGCTATACAGTTTTGTAGCCTATGAACAGTAGGCTATACAATACAGCCTAGATTGTAGTGGGCTCTACCCATCTAAGTTTGTGTAAGTACACTCTATGATGCACACAAAGTGGTGAAATTACATAAGGACACGTTTCTCAGAATGTATACCTGTCATTAAGCAACACATGACTATATATGTGTGTGTACACATATACATATACAAAAATTACAAATAAAATTATATACATATAATTTTTTAAGATCCCCTTAGTGGATATCTGGAATGTTGGATACACCAAACCTCATATATACTCTTTTAAAAAATCTATACATATATACCTATGATGAAGTTTAATTTATAACTTAGGCACAGTAAGAAGTTAAAAATACCAATCAATAATAAAATAGAACAATTACAACAATATACTTCAATAAAAGTGACATAAATGTGACCTCTCTCACAAAATATCTAATTGTACTGTAACACATCCTTCTTGTGATGATGTGAGATGATATAATGGCTATGTGTTGAGGTGAAGTAAGGTGAATGACATAGGCATTGTGCTGTAGTTAGGCTACTAATGACTTTGGACATAAACACCTCGATACTATAACAGTTAGATAACTCAGAAGGCTACTAAGTGACTAATGGATGGGGAACAGCTATAGCATGGATATGATGAATGAAGAATGAAGGGATATTCATGTCCCAGCAGGATACAGCAGGATGGCATGAGATTGAGATTTCTTTTTTTTTTTTGCCTATTTAAAAATTTTTATTTTTTTATATTTTACTTTATTTTTTTAAGTTGTGGGGTACAATTCAGGGTTAGGTATACAAATATTCATTGTGCAGGTATCCTTTTTGATGAGGTGTGTCCCCCCTCCCCAGGCAGATCTCTACTACTGTCAATCCCACCTCCCACTCCCCCTCCCCTCCACAGTTTCCTGCTCTGTCAATCCTTTTGTTATAGTATATGGTAGTTGCTCAAGGTCCACTTATGAGTGAGAACGTGTGATACTCAGATCTTTGTTTCTGTGAAAGATCACTCAGTATCTAATTCTATCCAGGTTGCTGTGAAGTTCATGATTTTGTTCTTTATGGCTGTGTAATTTTCCACTGTGTATATATACCACATTTTAAAAAATCAGGTCTCTTTTGATGTTCAGCATGGTTGGTTCCATGTTCTTGCTATTGTGAACAATGCTGTGATAAACATACGTGTGCAGGTATCTTTTTTATAGAGTGATCTGAGTTATTCCAGGTATATTCCCAGTAGGGGGATTGCAGGGTCATATGGTAGGTCGATTTTTAGAACTTTTAGGAATCCCTACACTGTTCCACAGAGGCTGTACTAGTTTACACTCCCACCAACAGTGCAGAAGTGTTCCCTTCTCACCACATCCTTTTTGGCGTCTGTTATTTTTTGAGTTATTGATGATGGCCATTCTGACTGGAGTTAGGTGATATCTCAGTGTAGTTTTAATTTGCATCTCCTTGATGACTAGTGAAGCTGAACATTTTTTAATGTATCTGCTGGCTGCCCATATGTCTTCTTTTGAGAAGTGTCTATTCATATCCATTGCCCACTTTGTAATAGGGCTGTTTGTTTTTTTCTTTTCAGCATGTTTGAGTTCCTTGTAGATCCTTGATGTTAGACCTTTGTCAGATATGGAGTTGGCAAATACTTTTTTCTCCAGTCTGTGGGCTGTCTCCTTGCTCTCTTAATGGTTTCTTTGGCTTTGCAGAAGGTTGTCAGTTTAATGAGGTCCCACTTGTCTATCTTATCTCTTATGGCATTAGCACTTCGGGTTGCCAGTTCCAACTTCTATGAGTGTCTCCTGCATTTTCTAAGGTTCTTACAGTTTGAGGTTTTACATCTAGGTCTGTGATCCATTTAGAGTTAATTTTTGTGCATGGGGATAGGTAGGGGTCCTGTTTCAATCTTCTGCATGTGGTCAGTCAGTTTTCCTAGCACCATTTACTGAATAGGTTCTCCTCTCCCCAGTAGTGGGTGGTGGAGGCTTTGTTGAAGATGAATTGGTTGAGAAATTGAAGTTTTGCTTCTGGAATCTCAATTCTATTCCTTTGGTCTATACGCCTGTTCTTGTACCAATACCAGGCTGTTTTGATTATTGTAGCTTTATAATAAAGTTTAAAGTCTGAGAGTGTGATACCTCCTGTTTTGTGTTTTTTGCTGAGGATCATTTTGGCTATTCTTGGTCGTTTATGTTTCCATATGAATTCTTGTATTGTCTTTTCTAGGTCTGAGAAAAATGTCACTGGTAATTTGATGGGTATTGCATTAAATCTGTAGATTGGCATGAGATTTCATCAGGCTACTCAGAATGGCACACGATTTAAAACTTATGAATTGTTTATTTCTGGAATTTTCCATTTAACATTTTTGGATAGTGATTGACCATGGGTAACTGAAACTGCAGAAAAAGAAACTGCAGATAAGGAAAGACTACTCTATCTGTATTTTATATATAAAAAACTGTATTTATATATATAATAAAATTTTATTTAAATTTGGTATTTCATTAAATACATATTTTAATTTATTTTTTCTCTTGCCTGTCAAAAGCTGAAGAAATAGCTCAAGTTTCTTACAATGATTATAATTTTGCCAATTTTTATTTCTCATAGAGATTGCTTCATCAGTTTAAAAGTTAATAGTGATTAAAATTATATTATGGTAGTTACATTAAGGCAAAAATATATTTAAAGGACAAAGAATGTTTTATATTGACATTTCATGATTATCATATCCTTTTTGTTGTTTGTAACTTTTCGTCACTAATTGCAAAACAAATGTGTATATATATATTCTAATTAAGGTAAAAAAATTAGTGGTACCTTCTTGTTATTCTCTATCACACCAATCTAGTTCTTTCATGTAATAATAACTATTATTGACTTGCTTTATTTGATTTGTTTTACTTAATCAAGTTTTTTTATTTTTTCTTCCATTATAGCTCTATAAAGGCTGTCTTGTAAGCTGCTGTACCATTAAACCATAACACAGTTCCTGACATGATATACAATTACACAGTAAATATTTTTTTAACAACGGATAAGTGAATGAATGAATAGAATGGTTGTTGTCCATTTTCTGCAGTAGTCACAAAAGTAAACATACTACTTTTCTTGCTAACGTCCTCATCCATCCATATATTTGTATTGGTGTATTTGGGACTCTAGAACTTTCCAGGCTCTATAATTGAGGCTTTGCTTTCCCCACGTGGCCTCCTGAATGTACCCCTTACCATTCCAAATCTGATTTCTGTTTACATGGAGACTATCAGGTACCCACACAGTCTAAAAAACCTGTACTATGGGCAATGATTCCTATAACCATTGATGCATCATTGGAGAGAAGTCAAACTCAGGAGACAGGATATTCAACCCATTTGGCAAACAGACTAATCTGCAAAACAAAGGTCTTGAACTCTGCAAATATTGTGTATTAGCCTTCTCTGTGGTTCCCTTGTGTGCCTGGAAATTGGTTCAAGGATCCAGGGTTGGGGAAAAAGGAAGCATTATGGGGTTCAAGGAATGTTCCAGGTGTTGGGCAGGGTGTTTCACACTGCAGTCCTGCTATGTCCTTCTTGAGGACAGAACCACATCTTCTCATTTGACCTTGTGTCTCCTGGGACAGAAACTAAGACTTTGTCATTAAATTTTATTGTTTAAGTAAATGAGCGAACCTCTTTTGGAAACAGAACCCTGGGGTGGGGGGCGGGACTTAAACAAAAGCTGGTGAGATTGGTTGAGACCTTTTTCAGAATTCTAACTGGGTTCTCTCCCAGAGGTAAAATGCATTTAATCATCTACTCAGAAATATATATTTTTTATCAAACTTTCTAAGGCTTCATCCTGTTTCCTGGAAGACAGAAATGATGTCACAGTATCTTCTGTAAGGAGGCTGATGCAGATATAGGGTCTATACTAGTTTCTTATTATGAGAACATGTGAGTAGGTGAGGAAAGGTGAGTAGGAGAATGTGATGTCTGAATTACAGTTTGAAGGAGGTTTACATTTTGCCATGTTGTCCAGGAGGAGAGGAAGAATATTTTAGAGAGCAACTGACACCCTGTGTCAAGATCTTTTGGGGAATGGCATGTCATTTGGGGTGATTTGTTGATGAGTGGAGGTGCAGAGAGAGTTGGAGCAAGTGAGAAGTGGGGTTGCTGCTCACAGAGGAGAGAGAGATGAGTAAACAGTCACAGGAATGTGCTGTATGTGCTATAGTGGAACACTAGAACTTACAGAGTTTGTTAACATGGAGGAAGTAACTAGAACCCTGGGGAGTTGGGGAAAAGCTCAGAGAGGTGGGCATTTTTGAGTGGAGTCTCCATGGCTTTATCTTAATCTAAGCAAAGAGCTTATAACACTTGATATGATGTAATGTTTGCTCCATGATGAGCACTACTTTAAGCTTTAAAAATAATTTTCCCAAGAAAGCTATGAAGTAAGCACTGTTATTTTCCTTCTTTCAGAGATGAGGAGACTAAGGCACAAATAGGTCAATAACTTGTTGAAAATCACACAGCAAATAAATGCAGAGTCAGGGCTCAAACTTAGTCTACCTGGATTCAGATGGTGAACTCTTCACAAGCAGAAAACCTCACAGGCGAGGGAGACATGTGACAGGCTCCCACTTCCTAGTCTAGGTCTGTAGGGGTTTGAAAAGTCTATGGAATTTTCATGCAAAATGCTATGTGTAGGCCAGTCTTAGTGGCTCACGCCTATAATCCCAGCACTTTGGGAGGGCGAGGTGAGAGGATTGCCTGAGCCCACATGTTTGAGTCCAGCCTGGGCAACTTGGTGAGACCTCATTTCTGCAATAAATCAAAAAATTAGCTGGGCATGGTGGCGCATGCTGTAGTTGGAAGGCTGAGGCAGAAGGATCACCTGAGCCCAGCAGGTTGGAAGCTGCGGTGGCCATGCGTGTGCCGCTGCACTCCAACCTGAGTGACAGAGTGAGACTACAACTCAAAAAAAAAAAAATGCTATGTGTATGTTATTTGTCTTTATTGAAATAAACATCTGGGATGTTTTCAGATTCTCAAAGGTTCCACAAACAAAAGACATCAAAGAAGAAATGGTATGAATGGAAACACAGGGCAGTCCAGGAGGGAGATGGAAAACTTGAGGAGTGGCAACACCCTTCTGCTGCCAGAGTTGAGAATTTATTCTGAAGGACACCGTTGGGAAAGATAAGCCCAGTCCTGAGAGCTGTCAGCTGGGTACTGGCCTGGCACAGTTAGGTCTGGTGTTCCCAGCTTAACATACACATACCCAACATCAGTCTCAGTGTCATTCTGTGTCCAAGACAAAATGAGACAGAGCAAGAACTCCTCTGAAATTCTGCTGACAAGGAAGGTCACTCTGCAAGCACCAAAATGACCAGTATGCCTGTCTCCTGACAAACCTGGAGTGTTTACTTTTGTGTCACCAAAAACGGCTTTATCCTGACTCTGCTCCTTCTCTGTTCTGGGTTAAAGTTATTAGGCTACCCAATCATTAAATTACCACTACTTCCTGTCAGCACTCATCTCAGACTAGACTCTACATTCCTTGAATAATCTCCCACAACACCAAGCACAAGTCGATCCCACAAAAGTCCCTTCATGACAACCTATACCTTAGACACCCTATGGATTCCCAAGATGTCGTCTTCCTTGTTGCACCAAGTACCAAACATAACAATTTTGTTCAGCTACAGGTGTATTTCTTGTGGTCTTTGGCTAGCTGCCACTGACATTCCCATTTGTCCTACGTCTATGTGAAGCATAAATGGAATTAGGAATCTTGTTTTATAACTATGAATACTGAAGATTTGCCAGAATAAATGATTTGTCAAAATTGAGACAGATCCTAAATTCATAAAACGTGTGTTAAAACCTCCAAGTCTTAACTCTAAATCTCAAACTGTACCTTTAAGATGGGGCTGCCCAAGCAGCTACTGACAAAGGTAAGATTATAGTTTATAGTACAGTCATCCTGGAGGAAAGGTACGGTCTTGTTCTAGAACAAGCTGTCTTGTTGAGCTATGTGTAATGCAGCTCCAGAGCAGACCAGATGAGTGTCATACGTTATCATGACCAAAATACTGGTACTTTGTTTCAAAGATGAGAAAACCCAGGGTCTGAAGGAGATGGAATTTGGCTACGATTACATAGCCAGGAAGCTGTCGAACTGAGATTCCAACCTAGGACAGTCTAACTGGAATGGAAACCTGAATGAGGCAATGCCCTGTGGTGATGGGAGAGACATGACCAGGCTGCAGGGCAGGGACAGGAAGCAGGGTATTCCTCATGTTTGACAGAGAAGCAGCCATCTGTGCTTTCACTTGAAGTGGGGTGGATGTTTGGTGGGGATGCCAGGATTGAAGCAATGCTGGGCAGAGCCAAGGTCCTAAAACAAGTGTACTCACATCTATACCTGTGAGGTATAGGTGCCAGCAAATCAAAACTATTTGGTAGAATATTTGGAATGTTTTTAACTGCCTATTAAGACCTTACCACTATGATTATGAGGATTTTTATAAATATCATTCAACATTTTAATTATTTAAACACTGCAATGTACATGAGATGATAACCCCCTTTTTCCCCATGAATATGCCAGAGGAAGGTGACATCAGACGGGGAGACAGCACTTGGGGGTGTGATCTGAGAGTGGGGAGGTGGAAGTTTAGTCTGAAAGATCTCATGTTTTGGGGTTGGGTAGCAGATGGCGTTGTAGGGCAATGTGAGAAGACTCTGGGAAAGAGCCTTAGCAACTGGCGAGATTGGAAGATTGGGGGCAAGATCTTTAGAAGAAATTTGCACTTTGAAAAATTCCCCTTAGTAGGTGTGACCCAAGAACAGCGTGGGAAGCAGTATGACAGATGCTGGGCTGTGAGGTCTCCATCCTTGTTACCATGGCATCTGCAGAAATGTGCTATATGCCATAGCTTCCTGAGAAGTTCAGGAGAAGAAGAAAGGGGTTGTGTTCTGACTTTGGTTTGTGACAGACCCAGATGTAGTGAAATATAGGTAAAAAAACAATTCAAAGAGGGTCAGAAATCAACTAGAGGGAACAAGAACAACAGAAGCAATAATAACAACAACAAAAACTCATAGTAATGAGGGTATATCAAAGCGACACAAGAAACAATTGAAAGCATTCCCAATGGCCAAAGTTGGAACAATTTGAGCAAAAAATAAATAAAAAATACTAAAGCAATATTGGATTATAACCCAAAGTATAAAATAAATACCCATGAGTTTATACTTATATAATTATTGAATTATACATGAGTGAAGAAGAAACAAATTTCTGATGCAGTATAATTCCAAATAATTTATATAGATATTTCACTCTTGAGGAAGTGGATCATTTTCCTCAGGAATTAAGTATGAGGTACACAAACTTCCTTCCAAGGGTAGAGTATAGAAGTGAGGCAAGGAAAACAACTTTACAGTTGAGAAACCTGTCAAACGATATCTCACTCGGTGATCAAGGTTAAGGTTAAAAGTAGTAAGTTATGTCAATAGTACTGTTGATAAGGTGTGATAAGAATGGCACTACCTCTGTGGTCTTCCTCCCTAAAACTATTAACTCCAGTCTAATCTTGAGAAAAACAATGGACAAACCTAAGGTGAAGGACATTCTACAAAATACCTGACTAGTACTCTTCAAACTGTCAAAGAAATAAAAAACAATGAAGGTCTGAGAAACTGTGTTAGTCAAGAGAAGCCTAGGGAGACATAACAATTCAGTGTAATGTGGTTCCTGGATGGCATCCTGGAACAGATAAAGGATATTAGGTAAAAGCTAAGAAAACCTGAAATAAGTATGGACTTTATTAATAATTGCCAATATAATTATGTATCAATATTTATTTATTGTAACCAATGTAACATACTAATATAAGATGTTAATAATAGGAAAAACTTATTGCAGAGTACACACAATATCTTCAAATTTTCTACAAATATAAGACTATTCTAAAAAAAAAGGTTTATTAAAAAAATAAGTATAAGTGGTCTAAATCCACCAATTATAAGACAGGGATTAATAAAATGCATACAAACAAGACCCAACTATATGTTGCCTAAAAAGTATTTTCTTCAAATATCACAATATAGGTAGGTATGCAAACACTAAGCAAACAAAAGTGTTAGTCTTCAGATAAAGGAGACTTCAGGGTAAAGAAAATTATCTGATGCAGAGAAGGAAATTATTTAATGATAAAAGAGCCAATCTACCAAGAAGATGTAGCAATCCTTAATGTGTATTTACCTAATATCCAGGCTGCAAGCTATGTGAACAAGAAAGTGATACAACTCAAAGGAGAAATAGACAAATTCACAATGTTAGTTGGAGTCTTTAACAACCTTCTCTCAATAATTGATTAAACACTCAGGGCTCGGTGGCTCACCCTGTAATCCCGCGCTTTGGGAGGCTGAGGTGAGTGGATTGCCTGAGTCCGTGGGTTCGAGACACGCCTGGGCAACTTGGTGAGACCTCATCTCTACAATAAATCAAAAAATTAGCCGGGTGTGGTAGCGCGCGCCTGTAATTCCAGCTACTTGGGAGGCTGAGGCGGAAGGATCACCAGAGCCCAGTAAGTTGAGGCTGCGGTGATTGGGAGCGTTCCACTGCACTCCAGTCTGGGCAACAGAGTGAGACTCCAACTCAAAAAAAAAAAAAATTGATTAAACACAAAATTACTAGAAACAATATTAGCAAGCATATATAGAAGAATTTGGCACCATCAACAACCAACAGAGGCTAATTGCCATTTCCAGAACATGCCATTCAACCACAGCAGAATACACAGCCTTTTCACATTCCCACAGAACATATTGCCAAGATATTCTGGGCCATAAAACAAATATCAGCAAATTTAAAATAATTCAAACCATACAGATTGTGTTCTTTGATCACAATAAAAATAAAACTAGAAGTTAATTACAGAAAGATATTGGAAAAATATTCAAACACTTGGAAACTAAACACAATACTATATAATAACTCATTAACAATATAATATTAAAAGGTCAAAGAAGAATAACACGATCTTATCAATAGATAAAGAAAGAGTATTTGGGGCAAAATTCAACACTCATGATGAAAACTATCAGAAGTCTAAGAATAGAGGTCAACTTTCTGATCTTGATAACAAATATCTACAGCTAACATTATAGTTAATTAATTATCTCGACTAAATGCTTTCTCTTTAGGAACAGAAAAAAAAAGTAAGAATGCCTGCTCTTATCACTGTTATTCTGCATAGTACTGAAAGTCCTAGCCAACACAATAAAGCAAGAAAAAAAATTAAATGACACACAGATTTGAAAAAAAAAATTGCCCATGTTTGCAGAAGGCATAGATATAAAAAATTGAATCAACTAAACTCTCTTATAACTCATATATTAGTTCAGCAAAATCTTAAGATACAAGATCATACAACATACAACAATCAACTCTATTTCTATATTCTGGCAATAAACATGTTGAAATCAAAATTAGAATATTAGAATATTATTTAATAACCAAGCAACCAACCAACAAAACACAAAGTTGAAAACCTAATAAAACATGTTCAGGAACTTTACGCTATTAGCAAAAAACAAATAAATGAAGAGACATATTGTGTTCATGAATTGGAAGGCTCAAGAAAATAGAGATGTCAATTCTCTTCAAATTGATATGCAGGTTTACTAGAGTATTCTCCTATTCCTGCATTAACTTTATTTCAAAGACACTAAAGAACCTGACAGCAATTTACTACCTTACTCCTACAAATCTCAGTTTTAGAATCTTTTGGTAGAAATAATTATGAAGAAGAGGACAAAGTAATTACTCTATATCCCAACTTGTAAATGTTTCCAAAAGCAAAAGAGTTGGAAGACAAAGTGTTCCTTCTCAGTATTGTTATTTAAGCTGAGACAGGAAACTACTCAGTTGGGGTGGTTGACTTTGTGTTTAGACTGGTTTTGTCCAGGTTTCTTCAATCCCAGAGAGATAAATTTAACTTGCAATATCATCATCATCATCATAGCTATTATTAGTTGTAGGCTCACAACCTGTGATAACCCATGAGGCCAAGAGAATTTACAAAAATTGCTCAGATTCACACAAATTGTTAGTAACATTAGTCAAACTCAAATTTGGGTTTCCATGACTACAAAGCCAGTGACCCAACACCAGTGAAAATCATTAGAACTATATTTGTATTTATTTTGACCTTACATATTTCTTCTTTTCATTTCCATTGTATGTTATATAATTTGCATAAGATAACATTAAAACAATTATATATATTAAATGAGTTAATAATTAGGTATGGCAAGTGAGATTTTTAAAGTTTTCTCTCATAGATAATTATATAAAATCTGAAAAACCCCTCTAAGTTGCACTCTCCTGCTTTCTTTATACTGGATTCGATATCTTTACATAACTCAGCTGTGTGTGTGATCCATCAACACCCCAGTGATGAGTAATAATTCTAATGTGCAAGGTCTGTAAGTGAAAAAGCTAGACATTATGATTAAGTGACTCTACATCTCCATTTTTCAAAATGTGTTTGTTAACATGAAGTGGAACAATTTTCTGCACCCACCTTAGAGGTCCTGCTGTACAGTGTTCTCCTATCAGAGTTGTTTTCTTAATGTATGGTGTGATTAACAGTGGGGGGTAGGGCCCACACTCAAAACAACATACTGTGTTGGCATTTCTCCTATGAATTCCTGAAGCAATGAAAGTCAGAAAAACATTGTCGGGATAGGGTCATAATAAAAGGCCCTATTGAATGCTGTTCTTCTGAGCCTGTAAATTCAGTGAAGTTTATTGTTCTGATCTTGAGTCCACAGATTATGCTGTTTGATTTAGGGCACTAAAGAAGCAGTCAGTTTGAGCAGCAGTAAAATTTCTGCAGAATAAACAAACTCATAAACTGGCATGCTACAACTTCCTTATACTGCACTATTTCTCCCTGTTTGTTTCACTGCAGGATTATAGTGGTAAAATGATGCAAAGTACAGACTGACTTCTAGGATTTAAAAAGACAAAACTAACATTTAGACAATGCCTAACCAAATACCTTCTAACTTAAAAACTGTACAAAATATTTGATGATTTAGCACCTTCCATATTAATAAACACAATGGTCTAGTGGTATATTCAGTGGCTTGGGCAGCTGCGTACTCCATGAGAAAGTATATTTCAAGCATAGTTACAACCACCATACTGTGTTTTCTTGGCTATTGCTGTGATTAATTAAAAATTATCCAGGAAATATCTGGCTGAGGGTAAGAAAGTCTTATATGGTTGTGGCACATAATTTGTAATTGGTGTGTGTCTTCTCTATATCTCTCTAGCTCCCCCTTCCTCTTAAGCAGCCACAGACCTTTTTTATAATTCAGCATCTCTAAATCTGAGGATTTCCTAGTCTTTTGTAAAAGCTTAAACTATCTGAAGAGAGACTATGGGTGTCCCAGAAGGGCTGGAGTAAAAGAAAATGACTTTGAGAAAAATGAGAAATAGAATCAAGTTTTTTTCCAGCCTGGGAAAGATAGGAGTAGTTGAGAACTGTGCCCAGCATTTTGGCTCTGCACCAGGGAGAAGAAAAATTGTCTGTTGGTTGTCTATGAAGAATATTAAGTTTACTAGGTTCAGAGCCCACATATTCACAGCCTGGCCCAAGAGTCTGGGTCCCAAATACATCAAAAAAGCCCCATAACCACTGGAGTTGAAGGCACCCTATATGAGCAGAGCCAATGAATATGTTAACAGTATCTAGTGTGGACAGATAGATGTTGGGTGACTGAATGGACATCCTCAGTGCCTTTAAATTGTGCCTTGAGTACATTTAAGTTGGGAATTAGAAAATGATTGGAACTGATATCCTCAAATCATGATGGAAACTTGCATGCAAGATTTTGCAGCCTGTTATTCATATTAGCTACAAGATATTCAATTCTTATGCCCTTAATATCTGCAATATAGCTATCTTCCTAGAGATGTTTGTGATATCAATTTCCAAATATTTTGCAAAATATGTCTTTTCTGTTACACCTTAGATTCTGCTTATCACTTGGTTTATTGCCAGTTTCAAAATACTTTGTGGTGCTCTTTTTGATATTATTTGCAATAAGTGTATATATTATCATTATTTTATACATTGATCTTAATATTATTTATCTCTGCCCTTTACTGGAGAGTCTTATAGCTTATTCTGCTTATTTTACTTCCCAGTACTCAAAAAAGAGCCACAGAGCATCATGGGAAGCTTACATTAACATACATTGGCTGAAATTGAAAAGAGCAGAAGAAAAGCAAAAAGATGAAAACCAAGTGCCAAGATTATTTTTCTCTGATAGCCTAAAACATATGTGTTATAATGGGTGTATCATATTTCATTGACTGTAAGATTGTTGATTGTACAATTATTATTTTTGGTACTAATAAGAAAGAAAATATTCTTCCAATAGAACTGATTCACTACTTTTTTATCACATAAAATTTTAATTTTATACTTATTGGAGGAACCCTTACAGTTACTCAATTATAGATTTGTATGGTATATTATTCTTGTACAATTAGATAAAAGAAAGTAAAAGTGAAATAAAGGGTTGACCTATTCCTGAAGCTTCTTCACCTTCAGAGTCTGACGTTTCTGTATTATCTTCTAACTCAGGGTCATACAGTTTATTGAATAAGCTTGAGTCATCAAGAGAATTGGTGAGGCAACATTTCTTTAGAGAATGCTCCCCTATTATCTCTAGAGTTCTCTCCCAACACGTGGATGTTGCCATTTTTCATAATTGCTCATGCCAGAGAGCTGGCTGCTTCATTATAGTTGCCACTTCTTACAACAATCCAAAGACGCCATATTGTAACAAGTACCCCAGTTTCAATGACATTAAATACATTTTTAAAAAATTTGCCTTAGAACCAATGAAACATGGAATTTTAATAGTCTGCAATTTGGTATAAAACAGATTTATGACATAGAGAATAATTTCATAGGATTTTTAAAAAGCCTTTTACTTTACTTTCTTCTTATTTTCATTTTCAGGAAAAAATACAAAATCTTTTTTTTAAAGCTGCCGGAAAGACTATAGCCCACAAATATGGTGAAATGATTTGCCATTATGATGGTTTAATCATCAAGATTCCTGTTTACATTAGAAGACAACTATTTAATATTCTCACCTAGTTCTTCTGTAGGTGTGGAGGATGTGCGAAGTAAATGCAAATAAAAGTTATAATATGTTCTCCCCGGACCCCTAAAGGGTAATCTTTCATAGTGATTTTGAGAAATAACCTTCCTAAACTGTGAAGACTGTGCTCAATCTGATGAGGGTTCTTGTTTCTTTCAGTGAAAATGCAGTTCATCTTTTTCTAAGTTTTTTTACTAGTGTCTTAATGCTAGAGGGTTAATTTGTTTCTGCAAGTGAGCCTTTGATTACCAGAGTATAACTTCCTCATGTGCCAATAGTTAGTCTTAGGAAAAGTTCCCTGTGAAGCTAATTTTTATAAATTGAGTCTGGCTCCCTGCTGACTTCATAAAATGGAAAATTTGTTTCTCTTGGGGCAGAGGAGAAACATGGCCCTTAGATGTAATAAAATCACACTAAAGTATAGAGAAAATCTTTGAAAAACCTATGTTTAAAAGAAAATCATTACTTTTATGCTCAAATAATGTTACTCAAAATGAGATCAAATCTTGATTGCAAAACAGTATAGCTCCCTCTCCAACTTTTTATATTCTTGGTACAATACTAAAAGATCCAAAAGAGAAAAGAAAAATAATAAAGATATCACCTTCATTAACTAAATAAAAATTTCCATTTTAATTTGCTTTTTTCCAATTTATTTCAAGACCCAGTCTAAGCCCCAGCTATGTAATATTCTCATATTAAGAATACACTAAAATGATCAATATTGCAAATAATATAATCCACTTACTATGCATAATGTTGAATATATTTTATCAAATTAACTATTATACAAATAAAATTTTTCTTATTTATGTAGTTAGGTTCTTTGGAATGAGGATAGAAAGTATCCCTCAGGATCCCTCCTTGAAAGAGCAGAGTAAAGGAGGTGTTTTTGAAAATTTATTTTTTTTTCAAAATGTTGGCTGTACAGTATATGAATATAAGTGTATTGACACTGGTTAAATCTTTAGGAGATAGTTTTATATATTGAATTATTAGCTCAAAGTGAAACTTTCAAAGCTCTTGAAACATATTCTGGCAGTGTATGAGTGCCCATTTCAGAAGATATCCAACAATACTGATAATTAGCAAGTGTATTGCCTTTTGTCTATATGAGCTGAAAAACAAAAGTCTGTTTTAATTGGTATTTTGAAATTTTACTTAACTATATATTTATTTCAAATAGTTTCTTAATCATATTAATCTTTTGTGACTATGTCCTTTTATATATTGGCTTTTTTTTTCTCATGGAAGCATTAATATATTTTCTACTTGTTTAAAAATATCTGTGCATATTGTTGTTGTTGTTTTGTTAATTTTATAAATAATGGGGATTCTTAGACAGTTTTAAATTTTTATGTAATGTTTCTCTTGTTCTGGAAACATGCTGGAAAAACAAATCTAGAACCATTTCAATTACAAACTCAGGAAATGGCAGTTTTAAATTTAATACCTAGCTAATCTCACAAGAAAAAAAGGGAAGTTTCATTTTCAAGAAATAAAAAAAAAAAGAACTGAAAATCAGAGCAATAGACTAGTAAATTGAGGCTGTGTTGGCCTTGTGGACGATTATCAAATCCCACGTTAGGCCCTAAATCCAAAAGAATTAGGCTTTACTTTCCGTATAGGAACAGAAGACTAGGCCTTGAGAGTATGGGGAGCTGTGACTAAGATCCCTGCACAAAAACAGGACAGCTGGTGGATGTATTTTCAGGGAAAGAAGAACAAGAAGACTTCTGCAAAATAGCCCTTGAGAGACAAAGAAGTTCTTTCTGTGCTAGAAAGAAAAAAAAAAAACTTCCCATGAGAAATCAAAACCCAGAGACTGTGCTTAATTTATGCTACCTTACCTAGGCTGTAGGAATTCTCAAACTGGGAACTTAAATTAGACTCAGACCATGTGTTAGTAAGTTTTCTTTAATAAAATGTTTTTTTAAAAAAGAGGCCAGGGATTTTAATTCTCAAATTACTAAGGGAAATTAACTTCCAATTTTAAATTATTTGACTAAAAAATTAATTTAATGACCATTCAAGTTTGAGGGTGAAATGATATTTTCAAACAAAGGCTGAATTTTTACTACAAACAGAACTTTGCTGAAAGGATGCTGGAGGATATACCTCAGGAGAAGGAATTAAAGATAAAATAAAATGCAAGGAGTAATGATGAACAAAAGAATATTTTAAACACATGCATAGCTATCCTTCCTAAAACAGTTTCTGAGAGTTTTTGTTTCTCCACACGCTTCTCAGCATTCATCTTGTCAAAGTTGAATTCTTAACTTTTTTATTTTATGTACTTCAACAATAAAAGAGGTTGGGCATTTAAAGCTTTTAATGTCAGGCAATGTCAGGTATTTTTCCCACTAAGTTATTGGGATTTGAGTTTGTTATTGATTTATGAGTGATTTAGTACATTATTTAGCTCATTGACCTTTGTGAATATTGTAGATATCTTTGCATGGTTTGTCTTTATCTTTTTTATTGTATTTATAATATTTAATCAATTTTTATTTATCTATATTTAAACTTCTCAAAATAACTCAAAAGTTTCCATCATAATTTTATTATGGTTCTAAGAAATCTGCGACTACTCCAAGAATATAAGTAAATTCAATTATGTTCAATTCTAAACTTTTTCTATTTCAGCTGTTAGGTCTGAAATTTTGATCAACTGGGAATTATTTTGTTGTACAAAATGTGGTCGGTGGTCCAAGTTAATTTTCTTCGTCGTTGTGATTGCATTTATTCAAATTGCATAATGGAAATCCATAAATAAATTAGAATTCATTTTACAAAATTTTCTCTAATGCCAAAGAAATGGGACTTCTGTACTGTATGCCAGTATTTCTATTTTTTTACTGCTCAAATTAAAATAAAAATTCTTTTAAACACTGTCAGGACATTAAATATTAAGGATCCCATATGCAATTGGAGTACTAATGAGTTAATACATGAAAACATTTTTGGCATACTGATAATGACAATGTATCATTATAAGGCAATACTAGGACAAAATTTAATGTTCTGAAATTGGTTTTGTGTTGCTTCAGTTTTATTTTCAAATATGCATATTACTTTTACAGAAGCCAAAAATGGAAAGACTAAACACAGACTGCTGAAGTCACTTTGTACTTAGTTATTAAATATATCATTAACTGTTAATTTCACTGCATGAGTTATGCATAAAAACTCCTTGGAGAGCTGGATTCATCAAAGGCTAATGAGTAGTTAATTTCATAGTGGGAAGTGTGACAACAAATGTTTTTCTTGTCACTGCTACATTTGTATTTTTAGTTATCTAGATAAGTTGGGGAGCATTTTCTAAATCAACATACTTTCCCTTTCAATTCCATCTTCTAATTTCATAAAATCATAAAGTTATACTTTTATTCTTACATGCAGTTTTGGATTCTTAATTAATATTTTCATTTAAATATTATCATATTGTTACTTTTGTACTTCAATAAAGGTAACAAATGGGACTTAGATGTCAATCTGAGACAAATTTAACTTTCCCGTTTTCAAAGCTGATCAGTAGTAATCAATGAATACTAAAGAAGGACCTCCTGCAGATCTCTGGAGTTTTCCTTCTGTGAAACTCTTCTCCAGTACTCCACGCCCCCCACGCCCCCACAAAGACTAGGTGCCTTGGCTTCCCCAGACTCCCAAACCCATCTGCTTATCTCAGGGAGTACATGGGATTTTACTGGGTATCCTCTCCCATGCTGTGACTTGGAAACTTTTTCCAGGCAGTAATTTAAGGCAATCAAAGGGCTCATTTGTGTCTCATATCTCAAGGATTACTGTCTTTCATTGTCTGGTATCTAGCATGCTAAGTGTTGTTATTACAAATATTTGCTTTGATTATTTAGAGAGAATGGTAAATCTGACCTCAGGTTAACTGCCATTGGAAGTTTGACTAATGACTAAAATACCAGGAGAATTTTCTGTAGTATTTGAAAAAAACTAATCATAAAATTTATTTGGAAAGTCAAAAACCTAGAATAGACAAAGCAATTTTGAAAAAGAGCAAAACTGGAGGACTTACAGTGATTGATTTTAAAACATATTCTAAAGTCAAGGTAATCAAAATAGTGTAGTATTGGCAAAAGGATGGATAAATAAATCAATGCAACAGAAATGAGAGTCCAGAAATAAAATTCATATATTTATAGTATTTTGATTTTTAACAATTGTGCCAAGACAATTTAATAGGGAGAGGATAGTCATTTGAACAAATAATGCTGGGACAAATGGATATTTACATGCCAAACAAATGCATTGAGAGCCTTGCCTCATACTCCACATGACAATTAATTCAAAATGAATTATGGAGTAAAATATAAAAGATGAAATACTAAACTTAGAGAAAAAAATAGGAGAAAATCTTAATGACCTTGGGTTGGAAAAAGAGTGCTTAATATGACATAGTACAAACTATAAAATAACAAATTGGTAAATGAGACTTTATAAAAATCTTAAAAGTTTGTGCTTCAAAAGATAACAGGTTCAAACTTTACCTGCACATACATTACTTATGTACCTAATTCTGACTTGTACCCCACATCTCTATAATAAAGTAAATATATATATGTATGTGTGTGTGTATGTGTGTGTATCTGTATGTCTTCACAAAAATGAAAAGATAAACCACAGACCTGGAGAAAATATCTGCAAACCGCATATCTGATAAATGTATTTGGAATATATAAAAATTCTCACAAGTTAATATTAAGACAATCTTATTTAATGCTCACTAAAGAAGATATTCAAATGACTAATAAGCACATAAAAGATGCTCACAATTATTATTTATTAGGGAAATGCAAATTAAGACCACGATGAGATACCATTACACCCCTCTACAAATGCTATAAAAAATGCAGGCGACAACAAGTGTGGGTGAAGATATAGAAGAACTAAATTCTTATACACTTCTGGTGAGAGTGTAAAATAGTGCAGCCACTTTGGAAAACAATCTTGTAGTTCATCAAAAGTTAAACACAAAATTTCCATATGGTTCAGCATTTCTACACCTAGAATTGCCACACCTAAGAGAAATGGAAGCATATATCCACATAAACATTTGCACACAAATGTTGACGGTAATATTATTAAAATAGCCTCAAACTAGACATAATCTTAAGGTATCACAACTGATGTATGGGTAAATACATGTGGTATATCCAAACAATGATATATTGTTCAATAATAAAAAAGGAACAAACTATTGATGCATGTGATGGACAATGAACTTCAAAAATATTTAGCTAAATGAAGAAAAGCCAGATCCAAAGAAAGAGTATAGCATTATTCCATTTATATAAAAATCTACAGAAAAGTTAAGTTGATAGTTTCCTTGGGCTGATGTGGGAGGGCTGCAAGAGCAGGGCTTAACTGCGAACAGGTGCAAGATACATTATTGGGGTGCTGGATGTTGTAAAACTCTATTGTGATGATGACTGCATCATTCTGCAAATTTACTAAATGTCATTGAATTGTTCACTTATATCAAGGAAATTTTGTTGTATTTAAAGTATACCTCTTTCAAATTATTTAAGAAAGGGAATTAAAAACTGAAGACATAACCCAGTAAAAAACCCAGAACATCTCCTAAGACTATCTATGTCCCACCTACAAGGTTTAACTAGATGGGAGTCTACCATTTTTGTTTTTGTATTCTAATGTAGAAAATCAGAAAGATTGAGTCTGTTTGGGAGGTGTGTTATCTTAGAATATGGTGGTGGTGTTGGGAGGGTGTAGGGAATGGTGATGAGATGGGATGGAAGGACAGGAGTTTTGTCAAGAGGAACTAAATTTTCCATAAGAAAGGTGAATATATGGCACAAATTCTTGAAATACTGAGAAGGTATCAGAGGTGAATTCATAAAGTATTGAATGATTAGAGGATGAAGAAAGTAGGAAAGTATGTAATGGACTTTAGAAAGATTTCTATCAAAGTAATTTTGGGGCAGTTTCTTTTGTAACTGAAATGGATGAAGTGAAATGGAAACTAAGGCCTTCACATGTGTTACTCTCAATGGCTATGGAAAAACAAAACGTTTCCCCAGCATTTACTGTTGAATGGAAAACTTTCAAGAAATGCTTCTGTGCAGTTAAAAAATATAATATCAATCATAAATGTGCCTCAAAAGAATTTGAAACCAGGCTCTGACTCTTAGGTGAAGTTATAAATTGCCTGTCTCATTCTGGCTGCAACTTTTGTTAGAGGGGTAAATGTGTCATTGCGTTTAAATGCCACTATTTTTGAGGAAGCACACTATAAATGATTTATAACTAGATTGGAAAAAAGATTATCTTTCTCATGCCATTTAATTACATTTTAATAGTTTGCAATTTAACAATTAAAACAGAAGTCAATTAATAAAATTGATATTTTGTAATCACTCTGATGTAATTATCTGATAATACTACAGTTTGATAGACCCAATAATGACAATAATGATACCATAAATAAATAAATCTCCCCTTAAATATCTTGTTCTACTATTTTGTTTGGCATTTGAAGCACATTAAAACAAGGAATTGAATCATTGGAAATTTAATATATTTTTAACCTAATAAAAGCATACTTCAAAATCCCTCTTTCTCTTTTGAAAAATTGCTTCATTTTAAGAAGGGCAGGAAGACACCAATCTGACAAGCATATATGAATTGTGATATCCAACTGTCATCACTTAGAGTAGTTTTGTATTTTACTATTCATTATGTGACTCTCTTGAAGTCTATTACCATTTAATTAAACATATGATTTGCTATGGATAATTAGCTGTTGATAGCAAGGAAAAGAAGGCTATGTGCAAATAGACTTTCTCTGGATGCTTCCAGATATTTCAAAACCATTCATATTTAACAATTTAAAATAGTTTCATTTGGAGGAGGATATACTCAAATAAATCTTCCTATATGCAGTTAATATTGAGTTACTTTGGTTAATGGTATTTTAAACTCATGTTAGCAAACTACAAGAATATCTTGTGAGGCTCTGTAGTTTAATAGAAATAGATCTGTTGCAAACTCGGAAAACATACAGTGATGTATTGATGTGTAACACAAACAGAATATTAGACAACAATAGGAAGAGTATAAAAAGCAAAACAGAAATGTAGTGACTATGCATAAATTCATTTGGTAAAACTGAGCTATCCTTACCTTTTGATAATTATTTCTTTACAATACATCTAAAGTTTTAGAAATACCAACTTCAAAATAGATACATAATTTCAGTAATTAAATATTTAGAGTTCAGGTAAAAATAACTATATGTGGCCTTACTGTATTATGGCACAAAAGGGGGTATATAATAATTGAATAATAAAATAGCATATAATAGTTGAGTAATAAAATATGTAAAACAATTCTAAAAAATAGTGTACCATACAACTGCATATTTGGTAAATAGAAAATTTTTTTTTATCAGTTTCTATCCAGGAAGATAACCCTAACACAAAAGAACTTAAAAATAAAAAGGATAATGATTTGAATAGTAAGTAAACTGAGTGGTCAAGAAGTGATTGCAATTTAAATATTTTTAGGAAATGTCAAATCATTTATCTGAACTGAGGTATTGATGTATAGCAATCTATACTCTAACTTACGGTTTTAGGATCTTTGAATAAGAAATTTCTAATAACTGGTTTAAAAAAAGGGTCAGAAATATGAGCTAATAGTTTAGCAAAGAATAACTACAGATGACCAGTAAACACAATAAAAGTATTTAACTGAAAAGTAATCTGGGGACTTCAGCTAGTAGCTAACAGGGGGCATTTTTGAGGTGTTGCCCTAAAACATAAAAGATATTTAATGTTTGGAAGTAAAAAAAATGGTAACATAACTCACAATTGGAAATAAAGCTAATTTTAAAGAATAGAATATTATTAAAAAAATTATGGTGAAATCATAAAATGGAATGCCAGAAGCAAGCTTTCCAAAAGAATGTTTTTGACTATAATTGAGCCTTATTTATTTTAGTATTTTAAAAATCAAAATGTAGGTTAAATATTATCAAATGCTTTTTTAATATATATATTGATATAATTCTAATATTTATCTTGTTTTTATAGCATTGTTTTGAGAAATGTTATTAAGGAATATTCTAATATTGAACTATTCTTGGGTTGGGGTCCTTGCAATTGGACCTTTGAATTAATTCTATTTGTTCATAATGTATTTCACAGTTTCCTTTAGAATATATTTGCTAGGTTTTACTGAGACATTTTAGGTCTGTAATAATTCATTTTGGCAATAATTTTGTTTTTATTTGTATAAGATTACTTACATACATGCTTATTATTTATTTATTTTTGGCCTATTTAACATGGAAATAGCTAAGGGAAGTCTATTATGTCTCTTACTTCTAATGTGTTTCTGTCAAATTGTTTCTTACATACATATTTAAAAAAACTATTTTGATATAATAGTATTCAGTTCATAAAGATTCATGACAGTTATATCTTCATTGTGGAATTTCATTGCATCTAGTGTACTGCTGTTTCTTATGAAAATTAAAATTTCATAAAGCCCTTAAGCCTTTTTTCTCACATTCTACAACATAAGCACAAGCACATCCTTCTTAATTTATTCCTGCACATTTGTGGAATCAAATGTAAGATGTCACATGCTTCCTGTTACATTCTTTTCGCACTGGACCCTTCAGGGTAAGCAGAGACTTTTTATTCCTCTGATCAGTTATTTGTGCTGTTTCCTTCTCTGTCTATGTCTAGAATAAAGAGGTAAGGACTTATCATGAAGTATAAAAAATAGCATGTTATGTAAATATATTTTAGAAATGAGAAAACATAAATATAAACAACTTCAATCTGCAATTCTTCCTTGGAAAGGTATTGTTGCTGCAAGGTACAATTATGCATTTGAGGCTGAAAAAAACACTTCAGCTTATGTTAAATATAAGTTTTATTTTATGCCACGGTATTAGATTCCACATATCTGAGTTGAGCTAGCCAAGTGTAAACTTCGTTTATGAAGAATTTGAAAGCACCTTTTACATAAGCACATGTAATATGTCCATGTTGTAGATTGTGAGTGGGTTGCCCTAGTTTATGGAGCTTTCCATTTATCTGTTTAAAATTATTTATTTAAACGTATGAGTTGCCCGATCAACTTCCTTAACAGCCAAGTGAGGAGGGAGTCCCAGTCATTTAAATTAGCATAGCACTAGGGAAGAGTGAAAATAGATACAACCTCTTCATGCTTTCTGACTAAACAAGGTAAGTGTTTAAGAAGGTTAATGCCACTCAATTTGGTAGAGGATTACTTGTGCCATAGGAGATTGAAAGAACACAATATACATATTTTGGCACTTTTCTAAATCCAGACTTTAGAATAAAATCCTGTATACATTTAGATTCTAACTTAGTTTATAGTTATGATAGGAGAATTATAAAATTTAAAAATAAGATTTTGGATTCCTGTTGCACTATTGATGACAATACTTTCCTTTATCAAATCCTGACCAAGAATTAACCTCAGATTTTGGCTTACATCAGAGCTGCAAATCTTTATATTTCCTCCTGCCTACAACAGAAATACTGGGCATTTTGTTCTCACATTTTCACAGATGTTTTTTCTGTTCATCTTTGTGGAGAAAGCTGCATGTCTCTTTAGAATAATAAGAATATTCTGTGAAAAAATGAAAACGAAAATAATTCATTATTTTTCACCATTGTAGACGCTATGTACTTCCAAAAGAAACAAAGGCAGAAAAAGTCAGTCTGTAATATGCAACAGGGTGTATTTTTTTGTCCAAGGATTTATAATAAACATTTTCAAATAGAAAAATTGAAAATTTTTACTGTAAATGACCACATATTCACCACCTACATTCCACAAATTAATATTCCACTATATTAGTTTTATTGCATATCTGTTTACCTATCCAGTCTTCTAATCATTCATCACTACAGTCCAATCCTAAAATGTTCATCATACAAATCATTCATTAGATTTTGATATTTGTTTATGGTATTTTACATACATGTATGACAGTTGTATGTTGCCCAAAAACATATGTTGAAGTGAAGTGTAAACCCTAGTGCCTGTAATGTGACCTTATTTGGAAATGGGATCTTTGCAGATGAAATCAAGATCATCATGTATGTATGCAAAATTTACATAGAATTTGGAATATCTTAAGCATATATTTAATGAGTTTTGGCAAATGAATACTCCTGCGAAACTCAGAATTTTTGTTTGTATTAGGATCCTAGGGCACATTTTAAAAATACAACCTGTGTGGTTTATAGCACAGAATGTATTCTCTCACAGGTTTGGAGGTTACAAGTCTGAAATGAAATGGTGCACAGGGCCATGCTCCCTCTGAAGGTTCCTTGGAAGAATCCTTTCTTATGTCTTCCTACCTTCTGGTGGTTCCTTGGCTTATAGCTGCAACACTCCAATCTCTGCTTTTGTCTACATGGGCTTCTTCTCTGTGTGTCTCTCATCTTCTTATAAAGGACACAAGTTATTAGATTTAGTATTCACTCCAATTTAGTATGACCTCATCTTAACTTGATTATATCTGCAAATATACCATTTTGGAATAAAGTCACATTTACAAGTGCTGGGATTTAGACTTCAACATATGTTTTTGGGCGACACAATTTAACCTACAACAACCGTCACATACCAGAGAGTTTCCTCACACACACCAATTTCCAGTTAATTACTGCCCCTTTCACCCTGAAACAACCACACATTTTTTTTTTCCTACCAGAAATAAATTTATTCTGGTCTACAACATGAGTTAAATTGAATCAAATAGTATGCACACTTTTGTTTTTACAGCAGATGCTTAACAAGTACATTCACATTTTTTCAGTTGGCATTATTTCTTATAACACAGCAAACTGTAAGTTAATTACAGAAGGAATTTATTAAAAGAATAATCAAATATCTCACAGAATAGATAGGTTGAAGCAGCAGAGTCAGAAAAGGATAGAAACCAGGGTAGTTTTAGTGTTTAAATAGTAGGAAATATTCAGTCATATGATAAGGACTGAGAAAAAATGGACTGAGAAGCCATGAGAAAAAATGAGCTCCAAGTTTTTTGATTGTTTGTTTTACCCTGGCTTCAACCTTATGCTTAAGATTTGAAGTTCCAGAAGTTAGAGAGTCTGGATAGTATGGTTTGACCTATATGACTGGCCCTTGACTAGGAGGGTGTTTTTAATAAACGTTCCTGGTTACAAAACAAAACCACACTAGTTAGTTCAAGCAGAAAAGGAGTTTAATAGAGAATGTTAATATCTTACAGAGATTCTAGGATGGTAGGAGTCTTAGGTTTGAAAACTTAAGAGCCAGGACTATGCCCTAACTACACTAACACTGTTCTAGGAAAGATGTCAATGCTGGTGGGGCTTGAAGAAGTCACTGGGTGCTTGCTGTCTCTATAAGCAGGGAAACTCTGCTTTCTCTGTAGCCTGAAAGTGAATTCTATGTGCCACTTTTTTTATCATGTTGTTCTCACTTGAATCAACCCATGAAAATCAATTAACTAGTGATGCCCAGATAACATGTTTATGCCTTAGCAGCAAGGAGGCACGAGATAGTGAGTTCTGGCTGTTCTCCTGAGGAGGCAGAACTCTAGTCTAGAAAATTACCACCAGGAGTAAAGTTATTCAGAAGGACACTAGGTGTATCACAGAAGGGTCTGGAACCTTGTCAGATTGCCCAATACACAATGGAAGGTGTCAAAAGGAATCTAGGGTGTTGTCACAAGAAGGAGAATAGGTGGTCTGTTGGCTAAAAAGTAACATGCGTTTACTTTACAGGATGTTACTGTTTAATATGTCAGAATTTATCCAGTTCAACTTCATTCCATATAAATGGATGGTTTTTTAATTGTTAATCTTCTGAAGCTCAGGGATCTTTGACAAAAGTGTAGCTTATGGGCTCTCTCAAGAAAAGCACATATAACCTTACAGGTAATATGTATTTTTTTGTTTTAAAGGAAAGTGCCCTGCTTATTAGTTAAGCCATAGTTACAATTTTGCTACATGCTGTGAATTTAAAGGCAGCAGTTTAAATAACTAGCACTTTCTTATTGCTTTTTAATACATATTTTGGCCTAATTTACCTAATTTTGCTAAACATTTAAAAAACTTGAAATAAAATATATGACTTGAACCAATGTTTCATTTATTTTGATCTAATTTTTCTTTTAATTCCAGTGTAAAATTTTTAAATAAAACCCCACGTAGTCAGTTTCTCCTGTATATTAACAATGATAGCTACCATTTATTGAGAGCTCAGTTCTAAAACCAAGCACTGCTTTAAACAGAAGAAACAGGCAGCCAGACAATCCTTTAAATGAGTAATTCCTATTTTATCCTCACTGGTGAAGAAATCTCAAAATAATGAAAGGTTTTATTTTTCCCATTCTCTTTCTACACTGCCTGTGTATGGGGCAGAGGAAAGAGCGCAGCCGAGGGGCTTTAACAAGCTTCTTGTTTGAGGGACAGAGAAACAGAAATTGATTAGGCACCTGGAATATGAATCTTGCCAGGTTTTCATTTCCAAGTGAAACTTAAAAGAAGAAGCTTCTACAGGTGATACTGCTGGATGTAGAGGTGGTTCTACCTTGTAGAGAGAAGGATAGTCTAGACAGGGGAAAATGGCTAATGACTGAGAAGGGTGGGTTCCATCAGGGGCTGGGTCCTGTGCATAACTCTGATGAGGCTGGATATAGGTCCTGGAGAGATGGACATTAAGAACTGATGACTGAGGCGCTGAGGTAAGATGTCTGCACTTCTCTTGCTATAAGGAGAACAGAACCACCAACCTGGTCCAGGACATCTAATTGGTATTGTTGGGTGGAAGACTTTTAGAACGCCTCCTGTTTTCTGACATCTTGCATATCTAGAACTTATGCTGAAGCCAGCCATACTGACTTATGACAATCATTGTTAAATTTCCAGGAATTTTGTGAACAAGTTTTTAAACAAAGCCATTATTAAAAATTAAATCATATAAATTTACAGTTAAATGAGTTATACTAACTACAAACTGGATACTCAAAAATCATCACTGCCTAAGTATCTGACTACATTTTATGATTATCTATGCATGTGGTGCTATTTATTATATATAAGCAGTGGAAATACTATAATGGAGTGATACTACACATTTTTTAGCAACTCTGTGTACAGTGATATCACATTAGTGGCTTGGCATTACTCTTGGTGAGAGTACTTACATCAAAACAAATTGGCACACCCTACATATCAGGGCTTGATTTATTGTTCTAGATCAGGAGTCAGCAAACTATAACCCTTAGGCCAAATCTAGGCCACTAACTGTTCTTTTATCTCTTCAATATTTTTTATTGAGGAAAAATACACATAAGAAAAAATTAAATTCTAACCATTTTTAAGTGTACTGTTCAGTGGTCATAAGTACATTCATATTGTAACCATCACCATTATTCATCTTCAGAACTCTTTTCATCTTGTAAAACTGAAACTCAATACTCATTAGACAGTAATTCCTTGTACCCTTCCTCCCATTTCCCTGGAAAACTCCATTCTAATTTTGGTCTCTATGATTTTGACTACTTGAAGTATCTCATGTAAGTAGAGTCATATAATATTTGTCTTTTTGTGACTGGCTAATTTCACTTAGCATAATATTCTCAAATTCATCCATGCTATAGTGGATGTCAGAATTTCCACCTTTTTAAAGGTTGAATAATATTTCATTGTATGTGTATATCACATTTTGTTATCTTTTTATCTGTAGTTGAACACTTAGGTTGCTTCCAAATTTTGACTATTGTAAATAATATAAACACATGTGTACAAATATTTCTTTGAGCCCCCCTGCTTTTAGTTCTTTGGGAAATATACCCAGAAATGGAACTGCTCAATCATACTATAATTTTATGTTTAATCTTTTGAGGAATTATCATACTGCTTTTCACAGTGTCTGAGCAATTATATTCCCATCAACAGTGTACAATGCTTCTAATTTATCCACATCCTCACAACATTTGTTATATACTGTTTTTGATAATAGCCATTCTAATGGGCGTGAGATGGTATCTTATTATATTTTTGACTTGTATTTCCCTCATGATTAGTAATGTTGAACACCTCTTCGTGTGTTTATTGGCATTTTTGTTTATTCTTTGGAGAAATGTGTAATCAATTTTTTTAACCTATTTTTGAATCGTGGGTTTTTTGTTGTCAAATTTTGGGAATTCTTTATATATTCTGGATGTCAGGTATATGACTTTCCAAATATGTTCTCCCATTCTGTATGTTACTTTCTTACTCTGTTGAGGATGTTTTTGGATGAACAAAATTTTTAAAATTTTGAGAAGTCTAATTTGTTTATTTTGTTGCCTGTGTCTTTGGTGTTATATCTAAGAAATCTGCCAAATCCAACGTTGTGGAGTTTTTGCTCTGTGTTTTCTCATAAGTTATAGTTCTGAAAAAAGATGTCAATTCTACAAGTCAAAGATGGGAGGCAAAAAGAAGCATGGAATAAAAAAAGAAAATCTAAAATAGGCATTAATGTCTATTTCTAGGATGAAATAATTCCAATAAAATCATTTTGTCATTAAATAGCTGTCTTAGCCCCTCTTGAGTTTTGCACACATTGAGCTTATTGTAGCCTGAATAATCACTTCCAACAATATCAAGCTCTAGTACTTTGTATCAAGTCCTGGTACCTTGTTCCTGGAACCTGTGACTCTTACCTTGTATGGAGAAATGGTCTTTTCAGATGTAATTAACCTAGGGCTCTTGAGTTGGGGAGATTATTTTGGTTTACCTTTATGGGTCCTAAATGCAATCACGAGTATCCTTATAAGAGAGAGAGAGAGGCAGAAAGATTTTTGATACAGAGAAGGAAATGTGACCCCAGCTGCACAGACTAGACAAGACAAACTATTGATCCTTTCCTAGATACTCCGGAAAGTGTGATGCTACCAACAACTCAATTTCAGTCAAATTAAACTGATTTTTTAGTCCTGGCCTCCACAGAGTTATGACAGAATAAATTTCTGTTGTTTTAAGCCACCTAGTTTGTCATAAATTGTTACAACAGCCCTAGGAAACAAATTAGAGCTCAGTTTTTGCGTTTCTATCAGGAACACTTGGCAATCAGCAGCGACTATAGATAGAGAAGACTGGTGAGGCAAAGTACATGCTATTGAGGCTAGGCATAGCCATGGCTGTTTGTTTGCGAGCTGTTGAATAACCACTGAAGTATCTGGGAAGAAGACCAACTGACACATCATTACATGGGGAATATGGCAAGAAACACATCTGTTCTTACTCTTTAGAACAATTGTAAGAGATTCATCTGTATCGCTCTTTTCTAGTTATTCACACTTTGATCTTTCCATTTCTTTGGCTGTCCTGACAAACCACCGCTGCTGATCCACATGAATCAATGTGGATTCTCACCCAAAGTTATATCTCTATTCATGGAAAAGAAAAAACAGAATACCAGACCTTACCCATTGAGCATTCACAACTATCCTTTAGGGTTACCCACGAGTGAACATCTAATGCCACAGTGGGTGCTTTCAATGGGTACCACTTTATTGCGTTGGACATAAATTTAAAAATTATAGCCATATGCCAAATATTGTCTGTGGGCTATTTTGTATGGCCATTGAACTCGGAATGATTTTTATATTTAAAATATAAAAATCACACACAAAAACAAAGAATATGGGATTAAATGTATGTGGCCTGCAAAGCTTAAAATTTATCCTCTGGCCCTCTATAAAAAATTATTTGCTGATTGCTGATTCCTGGTGCAGAGCCATCTATAAGCAGGCTCCTTTTTTTTTTTTTCTTGAGTGAGTTATCAGAAGGTACTTTGAGCTTCATTAGATCAACTAGGTCCCAAGGGTTGAGAAGCAGAACTCATTGCTTTGTAGGTTTGACTAACCAGATTTTTTTTTTCTCTCTCTGAGCTTCAAAGTGATAGAAAGCCTCTAAAGTGACTTCTAATGCTCTCTGACTCCCAGTATTCACTCATTCTCTTAAGTAATTTCCTTCCCTTGATTGTAAGAACTGACTTCTAGGTTCTAGGTTTTTTTTTTTTTTTTTTTTTTTTTTTTTTTTTTTTTTTTTGGAGTTTAATTTTTTTTATATAAAAAAAAGTTTTGTTTGGGTACAAAAAAACTATCGTGGAAATAAAAGAAAGTTTTAGTAGAAATCAATATACAATA
>CAUYQG010054965.1:0-14606 GCA_963574415.1 Tarsius wallacei | reverse complement strand
CCCGGCTAATTTTTTGATTTATTGTAGAGATGAGGTCTCGCCAAGTTGCCCAGGCGGGTCTCGAACCCGCGGGCTCAGGCAATCCACTCACCTCAGCCTCCCAAGGCGCGGGATTACAGGCTGAGCCACCGAGCCCGGCTCCCGGCTAGTTTTTTAAAAAATTTATTGTGGAGATGAGGTCTTGCCAAGTTGGCCAGGCGGGTCTTGAACCTATGGGCTCAGGCAATCCACTCACCTAGGTCTTGCAAAGTGCTGGGATTACAGGCTGAGTCACTGAGCCCAGCCTGTTTTGTAATATTTTTATAGCAAGAATAGAAAAAGAAATTAAGTTGTCTCTTTATCATGGCTGATAACAATGAATTGTTATTATTGTTACTGCTTGTTTAGGAAAGAAGCTTTCCTAAACTTAATTTCTGTGACAGCTATCATTGTTATCAACCATGATAAAGAGACAACTTTCATCTGTGACAGCTCCTAGAAAGGTATGTTGTCATATCATACCTTTCTAGGAGCTGTCACAGATGTGCTTTCTATTTGTAGTACAGTTTTGTCCCCTACATGTTAAACCCAGAGATTTCATGTATTCTTTTAAGGAAGTTGGATATGCATGAGATAGCAGGAACTTTCAAGGTATTGGCATGGGCATCAGAAGACATTATTTGAATTCAGCACTACTATTTACTGGATGTTCTTTACTGTTGGTTATTTACTTGTGTCAGTAAGATTGGACTCTTAAATGCTTCCAAGTCAGCTTGTTAAAAAAATTAAATGAACTTTTAATTTTAAAATAGTTTGACCTACAGTTTCAAGCCACTTTTTTCGTGTTATCTCATTTAATCTCCTTAATATTGCGAGATGAGAATTTTGAGATTTAAAGGGTAATGAGAATCTTACCTAAAGGGACAGTACTTGTGGGCTGTGGCTCCATGCTGAAGGAGCATCTGTGTTAACAGCATTTATACAACAGACATTACTGGGGGGAGGGGGCAGTAGCAATAATTAGAAGACAATTAGGTAACAAATAGAAATGAGTATCTTTTTAAAATCCCCTTTCTTTTTGTCAATCCACTATAATCGAGCCAACTTCTCTTTATGAGTTTAACCAGTTTCCTTGACAATTTAATTTTCTGTCTAGATTTAAAGAGCCTAATAAAGTCTTTATGGGACAACCAACCCATTCTCTTAGACTGACTGTCTTTGGACACAGCAGCACACTGAGGGACTGAGCTGACCTTTTGAAGATCAGTGACCTTTGAGCATAAAAAGGTGCTTTTGCAACTGACCGTGGCATATCTGTCTTTTAATGCAGTAATGTTCTCTTGACAGACTTATTGTAACTAATTGGGGAAGGAAACTTAGTTTGAAAGTAAGAGAATATATTGTTAGAATAAATCATCACCTACAGGGAGGGAATGGTGGATGTCCTCTCTGTTACCTAAAATGATACTAAACACTAATAGGATACTGAGAGGGGAGAAAAAAGAGAAAAGTTGGCATAGTCATTTGTTCCAACTTGAAAAATATTTTTCTATCATGAAAAGAAATCATCATGCTGAGATATCTTTACTGTCAGCAGTGCAGCATAGCAGATTGAACAAAAGACTGGAGTAAATCACTACATGACATTGGGGAAAGTGTTAGAACTGTTGGAAACCTTTGTTTTCTTATTAGTAAAGTGAGGATGATCGCAAGCTTGTGGAGTTGTTGCTGTTAGCATGGAAAGTATGTACAAAGAGTCTAGTATGCTATCTGGTGTATTTTACTCTTGTCACAATGTTATTTATGTTATTATTAAGATGGACTTGGAGAACTTCTTCCTTGTTAAAAATAAATAAATTAAAGGGACCCATGGTAGTTTCAATGGACGAAGAGAAAAAAGCAACCCACAGGTTTATCTGATAGAATAAGAGGCCTTTGGGGCTGAGAAAACAATGATATAATAAAAATGGTATTAAGCAGCTATTTACGTATAACATAGTGTGATGATTAATTTTATGTATCAATTTGGTTACACTACAGTATTCAGATATTTGGTTAAACACCAGTCTGGATATTGCTGGGAAGGTACTTTTAGAAGGGATTAATATTTAAATTAGTAGAATTTGAGTAAAGCAGATTACTCTCCATTAGTTGAAGACTGACCAAACCTGAAGAAGAAGGAATTCTGCCTTTGGACTCAATCTGCAATATCCACTGTTCTGGGTCTCTGGCCTGCTGGCCTGCCCTGCACATTTTGGACTTGTCAGCCCCTCCAGTTGCATGTGCTAATTCCTTAGAATAAATACTCCCCATCATTTCCTCTTCCCTCCATTCTATTCTTTCTGTTTCCCTGGAGAACTCTGACCAATAATATTGATAAATATTAATAAATGATATTGATAAATCTAAATATTGATTCGTGGTGACCTTTCAAGTTTATGTAGGGTTTATGTCCTGTCTCCCTTTCTTTGACTTATTTTTCTTCTTTCTTTATTTTTTTTGAGTTGGAGTCTCTCACTCTGTCGCCCAGGCTGGAGTGCAGTGGCATGCTCACGGCTACCGCAGCCTCCACCTGCTGGGCTCAGGTGATCCTTCCGCCTCAGCCTTCCAAGTAGCTGGAACTATAGGCACGTGCTACCACGCCCGACTTATTTTTTGATTTATTGTAGAGATGAGGTCTCGCCAAGTTGCCCAGGCTGGTCTCGAACCCGTGGACTCAGGCAGTCCTCTCACCTTGGCCTCCCAAAGTGCTGGGATTATAAGCATGAGCCATCACGCCTGGCCTATTTTTCTTCTTTATACCCTCATTGTGACTTTCAGGTTTTTGGGTGGCAGATATTTAACACCTTTGCTCTGTATTTGCCCTCTAGTTTTGGATGATCAATAAAAGTTTAAAAAAAGGGAAAATAATGGTCAATTTGTAACTGTTTACAAAATACACATGTATATGTTATTTAATACACCTATCTTCTGCAATAATTAAGATTATTCCTGTTTTAGAAATGAAAGAGTAACAATTAAAACAACACAGTTTATTGAGCTCATTCTGTGCTAAGCATGTCACAGGGGGCTGTCTTAGTCTGTTTTCTGCCACTATAACAGAATACCAAAGACTGGTAATTTGTATAGAACAGAAATTTACTCTCATAGTTCTGGAGGCTGTGAAGTTTAAGATAAAGATGCTAGCAGGCTAGGGCCTGGTCTTTCTGCTTCCAGGATGGGGCCTCACAAGGCAGATGAGCAGGAGAGAGTGAACTCACTTCTGTAAATCCTTTTAATAATGGCATTAACCCATGCATGAAGATGGAGTCCTCATGAACTAAATACCTCCCATTAGGCCCCACCTCCTCTCCCAGCATTGTTGGATTGGGGATTAAGGTTCCAACACCTGAATTTGGAGGAGATAGAAACATTCAAATCATAGCAAGGGCTATCTCATGTAAGCCTCACTGTAACACATGGCATGGGGACTCTTATTACTCCCAATTTAAGATGAACATACTGAGGAATGCATAAGATAAAGAGCTCGGCTAGAACTGGTACTTAGGTCAACTGACTCCAAAGAAGTCTGTGCTTTTTTCTTCTACGAAGAGAGGTGGTTTTTTCATTGTTTTCACCCCAGGTAGACAAGACACATCTCCAAGACTTTTGTGGCATAGTTCTTTGCTAGTGTCATATTTCTGGAACTCAACTAAAAGTCTGGTACTCAATTAGAACAGAGATCAGATGACTCTAGGCTGCAAACCAGTGCCCTATCCCTCCTGAGTTAGATTCTCATTTATGGTTATTAATATTGAAAGGGATAAAATGTATCTTTATATCTGCCATCAATTTTCCTCTGCCTTCACAGTGAAACTGCGGGACAACTGCTGGGGGAAAATTCAAGGCACTAAACTGAAGAAAAAGAGAAAGCAGAGGATTAGAAAACTTAAAAACTGTAGGTCTCAGAGAGCTTCTTATCCTTCTTCAATTAACAGATAAAGAAACTGAGGCAGGGAGTTAAGTCACCCATTCAAGATACATTAGGTTGGAGCATCTAAAATCTAACATGCACAGGAAATCATTTTAATGTTGTTCAAGTGCAGATTCTGATTCTGTAGGACCGAGGCAGATCCTGGAAGTCAACCTAACAAGCTCCCAGGTGAAGCTGCCGCTCCTAGTTTGGGGGTCGCACAGTGAGTGGGAAGGAGCATGAAGCATTATGACAGGCAGGAGGGTAGAAGGGGAAGGAGAGAGCCAGGTGTTGTGGTTTGAATGTGTCTCCCAAAGTTCATGTGTTGGAAACTCAGTCTTCGATGCGACACTATTGAGACGTGGGACCTTTAAGAGTTGATTAGGCCCCAAGGGCTCTGCCCTGATTAGTGGATGAGAGTTTGGGTTTATTATACAAGTGAATTTGTAAGAGTTTGGGTTTATTATACAAGTGAATTTGGCTCTCTTTTGTGCTTTCTTGTCATGTGATGCCTTCTGCCATGTTACGACATAGCAAGAAGGCCTTCACCAAATGTGGACCCTTGATATTGAACTTCCCATCCTGTCTAAACATGAGCCAAATAAATCTGTTCATTATAAATTACCTGGTTTGCACGAAGTGGACTAAGACACAAGGTTTCAATAGGACCTGTAATGGGAAATGGGGCAGTCTTATCTGTAGAAGTGTTTATTAATACTCAGATACGCTCTCAAAAACACTAATTTGTTGATGATAATATTATTTGGCAGCATATGAAATCATGTCATCATCAATTGAAATTAAAAACGATATTAAAATCATGTCATGAGGGCTAAAAATTTTAACAGGCTAGAACAATATACTGATTTTTAATATGTTTAAAGTTAAACAGAATGAATATCTAAAAAACTTACTGTACCAGTATAGGATAAGGAAGATACAATGTAATAGCTGCCCGTGTGAAAAAAGTTAATTGCTCAGAAGTTTTTTGAGTCAATAACATGATGTAGTTGTATTAACAGAAGCATAGTTTGTGGAGAAAGGGAGATGATAGCTTCCTCCCAAATTGCACAAGTCATAGCATGCCCAGAGGACGTGCTCTGGGTGTTTCACATTAAAAGGGATATTAAAAACCTGAAACACATCTGGGTGACAGTGTCTGAGGACATCTGGAATGATGCATTTGAGGAATAGTTGAAGAAATTGGGCATTTAACCTAAAGATTAAGATAATATACAGCATAATGCAAGGACTGACCCAGATATTTGAAGGGACATCATGTGTATGCTACGATCAGGCTTCTTCTGTGAGATTTCTAAATGTGAACTAGAAAGTTTAGAAGTGGAAACTAAAGACAGATTCCTGCACACTCTAAGACACTTGTGGAGAGACTGCGGAAGAGAACGGGGCTTGGAGTTGAGTTCCAGCAACGAGACATTGAGTAAATCACTTAGCCACTCTGAGTCTCAGGCTTCTTATTTGTGAAATTGAGGGGGGGGGTATCCCTCTCAGGTCATTTAAGAAGTCAGTGAGTTAATATGTGAAAACACATGATCAACTGTGGCAAAAAGTGCTGATTCAATTTTGAAAACAACGTCATAAAACTAGAGCTGTCTAGCCACAAAATGGGCTAACTGAGGAAGCAGTAAGTTCCCTGTCATTGGAGGCATGCAAGTCAAGGGCAGTTAACCTTTTGGGAATTGGGGGTGAGAACCTTGCACAGGTTTTACTGCCAGACAGGAAGGTGATGTGCAATGAACATGATTTATAGGATCCCTTCCAATTTTAAGAGTCGGTGCAGACTGGCATCACCATTCTCTTTCCCTGGCTATTAAAAATGCAGATGGAAAAATTGCTTCATTTAACTGTCATGCTATTCACCTCTCAACCCAAGATAGGGAGGCAGAAATGGACTTTATTCTGAGCATTTCATTCCCAACCCCCTCCTGGAACCATCTTCCTTTGAATTCTAAAATTTCCATTTTATGAAGCTATCAAGGGCATATTTTTCTTCAGAGATGGTACCATACACAGTGGCTTCTTTTGTGGTCTGATTTCAGGAGGGTAAAGGGAGAGACATTTTTCCCATGGGTCCTGTCACACATCTTGAAATTCCTCTTTTATTGTTATTCCTTTGTGTAGAGCTATCAAAATGCAAATGTTATCTAGGATGACTAATGCCTCCAGCCATTATCAATCCTCAACATCTTGGCCAGACTTAGTCTGGGCATTAGTGTGACTATGGTGCTCATGAAAATGCACTGCTTAGTTTTTCTGCTGTGGGGAGCATTGCTGGCTGATACCCCCAGCTGTTAGGGCTCTGGATCCTTCATCAAGTCTGCACCCAGGCCACATTTCCTGTGGACTACTCCCAGCCAGTGACTGACCATGGTGGTATGTGAATGCAGGTCCATTCTTGAGAGATGTATGGACCTCCAACACATCAGACAACAACATGCGACTGACTCACAGCCTCCCCATCAGCCAGCTGAACCTGTCTAGGAACTGTGCTACCAACCAGACTCCTCCTACCCAAGCCCCTCCCTCACGCCTTTCCTTTATAGGCATTCGACCTACATTATGGCCTGAAGACTCTGCTGGCCTCCTCCTGCTCCTTTCCATTAAGCCTTCTCAGGCCTGCCCTCCAACAAATTTCTTGCACATCTAACACAAGTGATATCAGGAGTGAGCCAAGAAAACTGGCGGTGAAATGGGGTTGTGAGGTGGGCTTACTAACGGCCTGGAAGGGCACCATCCTGAGTGATACATAGGGCATGGGTAATCGCTGGCACAGAGTGGTGAAGGCCCAAAAGTTCAACTCTTCACCAGTGGTAGCCTGGAAAAACTACCCTGTGAGGGGTACCCCTGGCTAGAATGTACCTGCCGTCAATAAGTGAGTATTCAGGCATTTGAAATTTATGAGGGGAGGGGAAGATGCCTACAAGGGCAGTGGGGTTGGCAGGTTACTACTTAGTTGCACTGATGCCTGCAGAGTATGAGATGAGATGAGACTGAGCCTTTCTAATGAGAAGCTGAGGATCTGGACAAGCAGTTAAAGGCTAAAGGTGAGAGGCAGAAGCTCTGTCTGACAGCATTTAAAGAGAACTCCATCTCCTGTGGTGGACATTGGGCACAGCTGAGTGGCATCTAATTACCAGTCAGACAGAGTTGCAGGGTAGGTCTGTTATGCTAAGGTCAGGTCCCTGGGTAAGAAAACCCTGAAACACGGAAGGGAGATGTCTGGGGATGGGGTTCTCTGAAGACTTCCCCAACCCCCCTGGGTTTGCCAAGGAGGTCCCTCAAACAAGCTAGTGCTGAATCTCTGTGGGAGAAGCTGCAGAGATGTCTTCTTCACTAGGCAGCAGGAGCTGCTCCCACATTCTCATCTGGCTGTCAATTGGATTCCAGGTTAAATCCAGTATAATCTGGCTGGGGACTTCCGGGGCCTGATAGGGAGGGAAGAGATTATAGGCCAAAGGAGCTTCAGGAATTGCGAGAATGTACCTGTCCTCAGGGGAGTACCCCTGGGACTGGATATTGGGGGTACTTGATCAATGAAATGTATGATTAGATGAACAATAATCTCATTTTCTTGGGCACACTTTCTTGGAACATAGAATTAAACATCCTGGTAAGGACCCCAGGAGATGAGATAAATTCATTGCTAGGGTGGCTCGTGGAAACCTGGAAAAAGTGTTGGTCCTTACCGAGCAAAGTGAAATAGCATGAGTTTCCTTGGCAGACAGTAGAAAAAGGAATTGAAAAGTGCGTGCAAATGGGCATGTGAGAGTGAATTTACTATGTGAGGACAGAAGACTGATAAGAGGATTATGTTCCCCGGGAAGGCCCAGAGAACACAACAGTCACAAGCTTATCAGGAAAACTCTGTAATACGGTGTCCAATGGCGGTGCTCCTTTGGGGTTAGGGATGATGGTAGAAGAACTAATCACTGAACTAGATTCCTGGGCAGTGGCCAATGGCCTGGTCATCTAGCCAGGTGAAAAGAATTGGAAAATTGAGGACAAGGAGGTCTGGGCTAGAGGCAAGTGAATGGCTGTCCTGAAGTGGGAAGATTTTTAGCACCCACCAGAAGGCATCCACCATGGAAGAGGCACTGAATAACTAAGTAGACAAGATGACTCAGCCAGTTGAGGTCTGCAGCCTTTGTCATCAGCCACCAGAACTGGCAGGAAGGGCATATGTATGAAAAGGCCAAGGTGGCAGAGATGGAGGTTGAGTCTAGGCACAATAGCATGGACTGCCACATAGCATGGGAGCTATTGCTGCCCGAGTGTCCAACCTGTCAGCCACAGAGATCAGCACTGAGGCTCTGGTATGCAATATCCCTTCAAGGGACAAATGAACTCTTGTGGCAAGCCAACTACATCGGGCTCCTATTGGGCAAGCAGTTTATTATTATAGGAATTAGACAACTGTTCTGGACATGGTTTTGTCTTTCCCTCAGCCAGCACCATTGCCAGGGGCTTAGAGCATGCTTGAACCACAGGCATGGAATTCCATACAACATAACACCTGACCGGGGGGCCCACTTATGAGTGTGGGAGTGATCCAACGGCAGTGTAGCACATACCAAATCCAGAAGCAGCCAGCTTCATAGAGCACTGGAACAGCCTCCTAAAGACATAGCTGAAACATTAACAAGGAGGAGACATTTGTAAAAAGTGGGTGCCATCCTCCAGGCTATAGCAGTGCATACATTAAATCACTGATATATATATGTTGGTCTGTCCCCGGTAGGAAGAACGCATCAGTCTGGAATCAAAAGGTGGAAGCAGGAGTGCTTTACTTTTACTGTCACACCATCCTGGTTGGGGTCATTGGCCATCAGGAGGAGGTAGGGCTGCCTCTACACAATGGAGACAGGAAGGTATTTGTGGAACTCGGAATCCAGGACATCTACTTGAATGCCTCCCGATACTCCTCGGCTGCATTTTTATGGTGAATGTACACATTCCACAGCTCAATCCCAGACAGAATAAAATTGCAATCTCTCAGATCTTTCAGGAATGAAGCTTTGCATAGCATTGCCAAGTGAGTCACCAAGCCCTGCCGAGTTGGTGGCTGAGGATGAGGGACCTTTGAACGGACCGTGGAGGACGGAGAGGATGAGAACCAGATGTGGTCCCAGGACTAACTGCAGCAACCAGGACTGTAGTTCCTCTTCCTAACCTTTCTTATCCAAATTTCTCCTCAGGAATCATGGTCACTGCTCCTGAATCTGTGCAGAGGAGTAGATCCTGCCGTGCAATGGAATGACAGCAGTGGTGGTGAAAAGGCACAACTCTGATCAGATCTCCCACTGTGTAGATCGTCGATTGACAGCCCAGCGGTTCTCCCTCTGGATCCACCACCAAGTTCACAGTGAAGCTCAGTCCCCTAGGCATCTCCCAGCCCGTGACTGAGCATGGTGAAGTCTTAATGCAGGTCCTTCTGGAAAGTTGGGGAGTCCTCCAACAGGCAACGTTGGCTCAGGACTTCCCACCAGCTGGCTGGACCTTTCTAGGAACTGTGCTGAGATCAAGGCTCTCCCTGTCCGTCCATACCCTCCCATTCCCCTCTCCTTCACAGGAGTCAGACCTACTTCTGCACCTGATGGCTCTCTCCCCATCTGCTCCAGCTGCCCTCTTTCCTTAAGATGGGTTCCCCTAGTAAATCACTTACATGTTTAATCCTCTCTCTGTGTCTATTTCTCGGATGACTTAAATTAACCCATATGCAGCAGAAAATGATTGGCTTTTGACTCAGTCCTGGATTCAAATAGGGTCTCTGCCACTTATTAACTAAACAACCTTCCATCACTCAACCTTTCCTTAAATCCCTCATCAATATTGAATACTGAATGAGTTAACATTTGAGATACTTAGTTCCTTTTTCATCACTGTCTTTGGCAGGACAGTGTCGGAATCGGACTCTATACTGTTCAGCTTTGATAAGAGATTGCAAGAAGGGGACAGAGGAAGAAATACCAGCAGTTCCTCATGGCAAGCCCGGCCTCCCGGGTTAGGCTCCCCTGAAAGACTTGGTGCCTGAGGCATAAAGATGTCGGTGCCGGGGAAAGGAAACATGTGGCACAGACGGGAGACCAAACTTGGTAATTTTATTAAGGCCGATCGCCAGTGCTATGCAATTCTTAGTGTAAAGTTTTCTAAAAGAACATTAAAGGCAGTCAGTAAAGTAGCCCTGTCTGTCTGAGCAGCGCTGGCCAAGCCTGATCCCCGCTTCCTCCACCCAGGATCCACCTTCATCTCAAGGTCCTTCAGTGCTTCACACAAAGGGGCTGTGTCTCTGATTCACTCTCTGAAAAGAGCAAGTTCATGGATCAAAAAGCATGACTAATGGTCCTGGAACTTTCTGAAGAGCCCTGAACATTTAATTGTCATGAACAATTTAGTCGATTTCAAGTGGAGTTTTCGTAAGCTCCACACACATCAGAATTTGCTTGGCAATAGGATACAAAGTTTTCTGTGGTCTTTTCAACATGACCCAGCCCCTGTTTACACTGGGCCCACTACCAGCACAAGGTGGGCCCATCTACAGAAGATCCACTCTGTAAACTTTCTTACTGGGGAGTGGTTGGAGACAAGGGACTAGGGGAGGGGAGGAATTAAAATAGGGAGAAAGTAGTCAGAACTTTAGTTGTTCTCTGTGACAGGGGCCTTTCAAATTAAATCAAAATGAGACTTTGAGTTCCTATTCTCCCTGGGCTGATGTGAGGATTAAACTAAATAGGAGAACACATTTAAAGCACAGATTACCTGGCATTTAAGTACTCAGTAAATGCTTATTGTTATTGATAATGAGAGCAAAATCATCTTTTTTGTATTGTCCTTCCTCCTTCCTGTAACACTCCCTATTTCTTCCCACTTACCCTAATCCTACCTGTCTTCTTGGCTTCCTCCTTGAAGTCTTTCTGACTTGATCCAGAACTTATGTCTCCACCACCATGGGGCACAGACGTGTTTCGCCTTGTATTCTACTCCAGGCACGTATCTTATCTCACTTGAGGAGAAAGGGAAGGCAGTGAAGGTAATGATTGGAACATAGAATGAGGAGTCGGAATGGCTGGGGTTTCATTATTTCCCAGCTATGTGAGCTACTGACTTAGTCTTTCTCAGTCTCGGTTCCCTTAGCTGCAACATGGGAAACTACCAACTTATGTATTTGTCGTGAAGATTTAGAGAGGAACATATAAAGCCCCTTGTTCATAGAAAGGTGTTTCTTATTATCAACTTATTATTTTAGCTCTCTTTATATCTGTCAGAGGATGTTGCAAGGACATATAATTCACTTCATAAATATTTGAAATAAAATTGAATTGTGTTTTCGCAACCATTTTAGAGATAAAGATTGCTATGAAACTTGTGTTTCCTGTACTTTCCTGGACATAAGAATCTCTTGGGCTGGGCTCGGTGGCTCAGCCTGTAATCCCTTGCCTTGGGAGGCTGAGGTGAGTGGATTGCCTGAGCCTGCAGGTTCGAGACCCGCCTGGGCAACTTGGCGAGACCTCATCTCTACAATAAATCAAAAAAATCAGCCAGGTGTGGTAGCGCGCACCTGTAGTTCCACCTACTTGGAAGGCTGAGGCGGAAGGATCACCGGAGTTCAGCAGGCCGAGGCTGCGGTGGCCGGGAGCGGCCACTGTACTGCACTCCAGTCTGGGCAACTGAGTGAGACTCCAACTCAAAAAAAAAAAAAAGGATCTCTTGGAAAATCTGATTTGGTAGGACTGGAGTAGGGTATTTCCACATGCGCCTCAGGACATTTTGATGTCTGATACTGGAAAATAGCTGTAAAGTAAACTCAAAAGATATTTAAGGCCCTCAATGATTATGTAAGTTTATCTGTTTCATAAAAAGAATAGACTTACACAAGTCTCTTAATAGTCGACACTGCTGCCAGTTGATTTGAGTAAGGCTACCACTGTGAAAGGTGACTGTGGCAGAGAAGTTCCATTGCATCCAAACCATGATCAGCTATAGTTGGTCCTGTGTCTCTAAGTGAACCCCAGGTGCATTTTCTTAATTGAATGAAATCCCAAATTTCTATTTATTTCAAGGCTGCATGATGTGGTAGTTAGAAGCCTTATTACTTCTAATGCCCTGAAGGGAGATCCCAGGCTGGTCTCACAACAGTCAAGAGGCCTGGGCAGATCATTGCAAGAACTTCACTGGAATAATTTCCAACCTCAGTGCCCCGAGGAGAGAATGCCCATGACACTGAGGCTGTTGAAAAGCCAAAGAGCTGCCCCAGTGTTAGCATTGTTATAAATAAAGAGATTTTGTCCTTTATGATGCTGGGTTGTCGGGAAGGAGGTTCTTTTACATGGCATTGATTTCCTTTTCATTCATCAGTACACAGTGAGATGATTTTAATGAGGCACAAGCTGGGCTGAGACCAAGATGAAAGCAGATAGATCAAGGGGTGATGGGGAAGAAAAAAGAAGACACAGCCCAGGAACAGCTTCCGTTCTGGAAGGACAATCTTGAAGGAGATTTTCTAGTGGAAGCATTTGTAGTTTTTATAGCAGACTCGAAATGTACGCTCCATCATTATCTCTGTGCAATAAAGGATCTTTAGAGATATTCAATATATCTTAACATTCAGATAGATTCCAAACTAATAGACAATGGCACCTGGAATATTTTACATGATGTAACCCAAGCAAAATAATTCCAGAAATGCAAGTAGTACTCTATGTGCTCAAGCCTCAAAATCAAGTTCAGAAATCCAACAGGCTGGTTTGTGAACTCTTGGAATAGGAACTGAAGAATAAACCCACAAAGCAAGGATACTTGTATTTAAGTTGCATGTACTACTTCATAGCATACAGTATTTGACATCATTCCTTATTAAAGATATCCCTTCATCTCTAAATCTTAAAGTGAATGGTGTTAACTCCGATAGACACTGGAAAAAATGTTGGCAAACAAAGCAAACAAATAAAACAACAACAACAAAACCAAATCTGTTCACTGTCTTACTTTATAGAAAAAGTTTTGAAATATTGATGGGATTGATGTTTCTCTTTAGATGATTATACATAAGAGATTTGGTTCTTACTGGATTATTTTATTTATGCTGAGATAAGTCATATAAATGTGAGTGAAAATAGCTTACAAGTTGAGATATTGTGTCATGGAGGCTCAGGTTGGGAGCAAGTTCCATGACATGTTATCTTTGCAGGCTGGTCTGTGAGGTCAAGACCCTTAAATAGTGAGTTATCTAGCTAACTGCCCAGGCCTCCACGTCTCATGGTGGTAGTCATGAAATAAAAGAAATAGACTTTTCTGTGGCTTATATAGAGGATTTGAAAAGAAAGACGACCTGGTGTTGTTGACAGAAGTGAAGAGAAAGATGAGATCAAAGACAGTTATAGTTCTTAACTGGAAAATAGAAGTTTGGGTAAATCAAGCAGTGGAATGCAAAATTCAGCAGCGACCAGGTTCTATGAATATAAGCAATTCACCATATACTCTCCACAGAAAGAAGAAAAACAACACTTTGTAAAACAGTTTCAGCTGGTGTCTCAGCTAGTATGAAAATTGCTCATCAAGTGAGAGATAAAATTTTAGTGGAAGTTGAAAAGACAATTTGTGGTGTAATGATATGCACAAGAAGCCTATGCCTGTACAGAAGACTGATTTGGGTGAAATACAGAAATTTCCATCATTGAGATTCTGAGGATTTGTGAAAAACTAGAAACTTATATTTCAAATGGATTAAGTATCTGAAGAAATATATGTCTATCTAATTATCTAGCTATGTGCATCTCTATCATCTATTTTCTATCAATCTATCGTCTATTATCTATGTATGCATATATGTATCATCTATTATCTATCAATCAATCTATCATTTCTCTCTCTCTCTCTTCTTATATTAGTTATCCTTTTTTTAAAAAACAAGAGTGCTTTGCCAGGAGGACGGGTATAGACTTTAAAGCATACAGACTCCTAATAGAGGAGGTCAAAGGCACATCATCATAAAAGAAAACTTATTGTGGAATAAGGGCAGGCCTGGAACAAAATTGGAAGGAAGATAACCCTTCAGGTGTATGTAGTTCTCGGACTTCTTACCCACTTTTCACTCACTCTACTTTTCGGCACTACGCATTTTGACAGGTAGGCAGATTCACTCAACTTTATCCACTGATTGATTTTTTTCTTCCCAAATAACCCTTGATTAATTGACTCTCCAAAATGTTCATTACAGGGCAGTTTGTCAGCAAGGTGTAGAGAACTTACACAGCAACAAAAGTAGTTTGCACCTTGGTTTTCTGTGTCTTCCTGTGGGTTTCCGGTGACATGAGAATAAGTAGTAAGGGTTCTTTCTTGCTGCTGAATGTTCTTTCCACATGGATGAGACTACCATCATGGGTGCTGATGGTTAAAGTGGTTTTAGAAGGAGGTTCCAGAGACAGAGATCAGCTTTCTATCTTTCAAAGTTTCCATATAAACACATTCTACTCTTTAACTCATTTTCTTACAGTAATAGCAATAACAGCCAACATATTATGGCACTGCTATTAAGGGACCTTTCTTATATTAACTCATTTATTGGTTACAACTATCCTAAGAGGTAGATGCCATTATTATCCCTATTTTACACATGAGAGAAAGGGGCCCAGAGAGGTTAAGCAATCATTCAAAATCA
>CAUYQG010054963.1:0-21971 GCA_963574415.1 Tarsius wallacei | reverse complement strand
TTAAAGGGTATTTTGTCTGAGATTAAGATTGCAACTCCAGCTTTCTTTTGTGTTCCGTTCGCCTGAAAATTTGTTTCCCATCCTCTTACTTTGAGTCTACGAGTGTCCTTTCTGGTGAGATGAGTCTCTTGGAGATAATATATTGTTGCCTCATGATACTTTATCCATTTTGCACTTTTGTCTTTTCAGTGGTGCATTTAGTCCATTCACATTCAGGCTAATTATTGAAATGTGAGTTTATCCCTGTCATGAGGTTCTTATAGAGGTATTGTTATTCCTGTTTGTTTGCTGTGTTTCTTTTGATTTTGGGGTTGATTAATGTGTGTTTTCAATCTTTTTCCTGTACTCTTGTCAAGAATGTTGTTGTTCTTTTGTCCTTTTCTTCTGTGTTTAATACTTCCTTAAGTGTTTCTTGTAAAACTGGTCAAGAGGTAGCGTAAGTTTTTGGGGAAAGATTTTAATTCTCCCTCACTGATGAAGCTTAGTTTAGCTGGGTAGGTTATTCTTGGTCAAAATTGATTATCTTTGAGTACTTTGAAGATTGGGCTCCAAGCTCTCCTAACCTGAAGTTTTCTGTCGATAAATCTGCTGCTATTCTAATTGGTCTTCTCTGGTAGCTAGTCTGACCTTTTTCTCTTGCTTCCTTTAGGATTTTTTATTTTATACCTACTTTGTTTAGGCAAATTACTGTGTGCCTCAGAGTTCGTCTTCTCATTTGTTGTCTTGCAGATGTTCTCTGAATCTCTTGTGTTTGAATTTTCGCATCACTGAAAAGACAAAGAATGGCAAAAAGGATAAAATATCATAAAGCGGCAACATATTGTCTCCAAGAGACTCATCTCACCAGAAAGGACACTCGTAGACTCAGAGTAAGTAGATGGGAAACAAAATTTTAGACAGATGGAAAGCAAAAGAAAGCTGGAATTGCCATTTTAATCTCAGACAGAATACCCTTTAAGCTATCAAAAATTTAAAAAGCTGAAGAAGGTCACTATATAATGATAAAAGGCTCAATTCATCAACAAGAAATATCCATTCTAAACATATACGCACCCAACATAGGAGCACCAACATTTGTAAAGCAGCTTCTAGACAAACTTAATAAAGAGCTTGACTCTAACACTGTCACAGCTGGGGACGTTAATAACCTACTCACAACCTTGAACAGATGATCAAGACAAAAAAATCAGCAAGGAGATCTGGAACCTCAATGAGACTCTTGAACAAATAGACTTAATTAATACCTACAGAACACTCCACTTGACAACCACAGAATAAACATTCTACTCATCACCATATGGAATGTACTCCAAGATTAAGCACATCATTGGCCATAAATCAAACATAAACAAATTTCTTAAGATTGAAATTTTGCCATGCACCTTCTCAGACCACAATGGAATAAAAATAAGTATCAACACCAACAAGGTTTTCCCAAAACCCAAAAAGAGATGGACACTAATCAGTATGATGCTAAGCAACTCCTGGGTCAAAAATGAAATCACAACAGAGATTAAAAGGCACCTAGAAACAAATGAAAGTGAAAAAACATCTTACCAAAAACTCTGGGATGCCATGAAAGCAATAGTAAGAGGGGAATTCATATCTCTACAAACACACATGAGGAAAATGGGAAAGATCACAAGTTAACAGCCTAACAAGTCACTTAAGAAAGCTGGAAAAGCAAGACCACCAAAACCATAACTACAGAAGAAGAATCCAGATCACCAAAATAAAAGTCCAAATTCAGGACATAGAAGACAAAAAGATATTACAAAAAATCAATGAAACGAAAAGCTGGTTATTTGAAAGGCTAAACAAGACTGACAAAGAAAAAAAGAGAAAAAGTTAAAATAAACTCAACCAGAAACACAAAAGGTGAAGTCACAACTGACTCTGAAGAAATACAAAAGATTATCAAAGACTAATATGTACAATTGTATGGACACAAACTTGAAAACCTAATGGAAATGGAGGACTTTCTGACATTAAACAACTCCCCAAGATTAAAACAAGAAGAAATTGAGACCCTAAATAGACCAAAAACAATCAATGAAATTGATTATGTCAGCCGGACTCGGTGGCTCAGCCTGTAATCCCACGCCTTGAGAGGCTGAGGTGAGTGGATTGCCTGAGCCTGGGGTTCGAGACCCACCTGGGCAACTTGGCGAGACCTCATTTCTACAATAAATCAAAAAATTAGCCAGGTGTGGTAGCGCGTGCCTGTACTTCCGGCTACTTGGAAGGCTGAGGCAGAAGGATTGCCGGAGCCCAGGAAGCCAAGGCTGCAGTGGCCAGGAGCGGCCACTGCACTCCAGTCTGGGTGACATAGTGAGACTCCAACTCAAAAAATAAAATAAAATAAAATAAAATAAAAATTGACTATGTCATAAGAAAACTACGTAAAAAAAAAAAAAAAAAAAGCCCTGGACCAGATGGCTTTTCAGCAAAATTCAACAAAACATACAAGGAGGAACTGATACCAATCCTGTTGAAAGTATTCCATGCGACTGAGAGAGATGGAACTCTCCCCAAGTTTATGAAGCTAACATCACATTGATATTCAAGCCAGGTAAAGACTCAACAAAGAAAGAGAACTACAAACCAATATCTTTGATGAACATAGATACTAAAATTCTCAACAAGATCCTAGCAAACCAGATTCAACAACGCATCTAAAAAATCTTTCATCATGACCAGGTAGGCTTCATCCCCAGGATGCAAGGCTTGTTCAACATTCGTAAGACAATAAATGTAAATACATCAACAGACATTAAAACAAAAACCACATGATTATATCATTAGATGCAGAAAAAGATTTTGATAAAATCCAGCACCCCTTCTTGATAAAAACCCTCAAACATCCAGGCATAGGTGGAACATACCTCAAACAGTAAGAGCCATCTACAAGAAACCCACAGCCAGCACACTCCTAAACAGACAAAAATTGGAACCATTTCCCCTGAAAACTGGAACAAGATAAGGATGGCTACTCTTACCCCTCCTGTTCAACATAGATTTGGAAGTCCTAGCTAGAGCAATCAGAGAAGAGAAGATAATCAAGGGTATACAAACAGGATAAGAGGAAGTCAAGTTATCTCTCTTTGCAGACGACATTTTGTATACCTTGAAAACTCAAGAGAATCTGCAAAAAACCTCCTTGCACTGATAAAGGACTTTAAAAGTCTTAGGGTATAAAATAAAAGTGCAAAAAAATTGCATTTCTTTAAACCAATAATAAACAAACAGAAACCCAAATAAAAACCACGATTCTATTCACAATAGCCAAAAAAAAAAAAAAAAAAGAAGAAATATCTTGGCATCTTCCTAACCAGAGATGTGAAAGACCTATACAATGAAAACTACAAAACAGTGCTCAAAGAAATCAAAGATGACACAAACAAGTGGAAGAATATTCCATGTTCATGGAATGGAAGAATCAACATTGTTAAGATGTCCCTTTTACTTAAGGCAATCTACAGATTTAATGTAATACCTATCAAATTACCAGCAACATTCTTCTAAGACCTAGAAAAAACAACATAGAAATTCATATGGAAACATAAACAACCAAGAATAGCCAAAACAATCCTCAAAAACAAAACAAAACAAAGCAGAAGATATCACACTCCCAGACTTTAAACTTTATTACAAAGCTACAATAATCAAAACAGTCTGGTATTGGTACAAGAACAGGGATATTGACCAATGGAATGGAATTGAGATTGCAGAGCAAAACCTCAATTTCTCAACCAACTCATTTTTGACAAAGCCTCTACCACTGACTACTGGGGAGAGGAGAGCCTACTCAGTAAATGGTACTGGGAAAACTGCCTGGCCACATGCAGAAGATTGAAACAGGACCCCTACCTATCCCCATACACAAAAATTAACTCTAAATAGATCAGAGACCTAAATCTAAAACCTCAAACTGTAAGAACCTTAGAAAATGCAGGAGACGCTCTTATGGAAGTTGGAACTGGCAACCAATTCCTGATCAAAACCCCAAGTGCCCATGTCATAAGAGATAAGATAGCTTATCAAACTGACAAACTTCTGCAAAGCCAAAGAAACCACCAAGAGAGCAGGGAGACAACCCAAAGACTAGGAAAAAATATTTGCCAACTCTATGTCTGACAAAGGCCTAACATCTAGGATCTACAAGGAACTCAAACATGCCGAAAGAAAAAAAACAAACAGCCCCATTACAAAGTGGGCAAAAGATATGAATTGATAGTTCTCAAAAGAAGACATGCGAGCAGCCAACAGATACATGAAAAAATATTCAGCCTCACTAGTCATCAAGGAGATGCAAATTAAAACTACACTGAGATACCACCTACTTCCAATCAGAATGGCCATCATCAATAACTCAAAAAATAACAGATGCTGGAGAGGATGTGGCAAAAAGGGAACACGTCTACACTGTTGATGGGAGTGTAAATTAGTACAGCCTCTGTGGAAATCAGTGTGGCGATTCCTAAAAGTTCTAAAACTCGACCTTCCATATGACCCTACAATCCCCCTACTGGGAGTATATCTAGAAGAACACATCACTCTATGAAAAAGATAACTGTACGTGTATATTTGTCACAGTATTGTTCACAATAGCAAGAACATGGAACCAACCATGCTGCCCATAAAAAGAGGACTGGGTTTTTTAAAATGTGGTACATATACACAATGGAATATTATGCAGCCATAAAGAAAAACAAAATCATGAACTTCACAGAAACCTGGGTGGAATTACAGTTTATAATACTGAGTGATCTCTCACAGAAACAAAGAACTGAGTATCACATGTTCTCACTCATAAGTGGACCTTGAACTGCTACTGTAATACTATAAGAAAAGGATTGACAGTAGTGGGAAACTGCAGGGGGGGTTGGGAGGGGGGCAGGGAGGTGGGACTGACAATAGTGGATATCTGCCTGGGGAAGAGGGGGCACACTTCATCAACAAGGGTACCTGCACAATGAATATTTGTATACCTAACCCTGAATTGTACCCCACAATTTTAGAATAAAAATAAATAAATAAAAAGATTCATAGATTGCTCACCCAGTAGAATGAATCCCAAAAGTTAAGTATCAGCTTCAACTTCTGGTTCAAGAGAATCACTCTTGTGTTTTCTAGTGAAAGCATTTTGCTCTTGGACATACAACTTCTAAACTCACAAAGGCGACAAATATAAGGACAGGTGACATTTTTTTCTTTGAAAGTTGAAATATTTGATAAAATAAAAGGTATATTCTCCTCTTTTTCACTTTGATTTTCAGCAGTGAATTCAGTCTACATTTTTTAAACCAAGTTTAAGTATTTTTAATAACAAATTCTAGAATGTTGCTTCTTTCCAAGTACTTGAATAGCCTGTCATACCACCTCTTACCATTCATAAATTAGAACTAGTCAGAATAGATAAGAATATCTAAGGAAAAGAATCTAAATTTTACCATTTCAATTACTGACAAAGAAAATGTTTACTTTTTATCTCTGCTAGAGATACAAAGCATGGTATGCTGGGAGACATGCAGGGGATTTGTTACAAAAGTCACTTAGAACCACACATTGAGGTTTTGCATTTGGATCAAAGACCTAAACATAAAATCTCAAACTAAAAGTATTATAGAAGAAAACATAGGAAATACTCTTGTGCACATTGGAGTTGGCAACCAATTATTGATGAAATTCTCAAAATCATATGCCATAAAATATACGCAAGTGGGACCTCATCAAATTGAAAAGCTTTTGCACAGCAAAAGAAACCTTCAAGAGAGTAAACAGGCAATCCACAGAACTGGAAAACAAAATATTTGCAAAGCATGCATCTGACAAAGGCCTAACAAGGAACTCAAACTGAGCTGAAAGGAAAAAAACAAACAACCCTATCAAAAAGTAGGCAAAAGACATGACACTTCTGAAAAGAAGATATACAAACCGCCAATAGGTAAAGAAGAAATGCTTAGCCTCATGAATCATCAGAGAAACGAAAATCAAAACCATAGTGAGATACCATCTAATCCCAGTAAGGGTTGCCCTCATCAATAAATCAAAAACAATACACACTGAAGAGGGTGCAGAGAAAAGGAACCACTTCTACAGTGCTGGTAGAAGTGTAGACTAGTTCAACTTCTAAGGAAAGCAGTGTGGTGATTCCTAAAAGAACTGTAAATTGCCCTTCTACAATCCAGTAATCCCTCTCCTGGGAATATATCCAGGAGACATAAATTATTCTGCAAAAAAGACACATGCACATGCATGTTTATAGCTGCACTACTAACAATAGCAAAAACATGGAACCAACACCACTGTCCATCAAAAGTGGACCAGATAAAGAAAATGTTGTACATATATGTGATGGAGTATTATGCAATGATAAAGAATAACAAAATCATGGAGTTTGCAGGAAATTTGATATATTTGGAGACTATCATACTTAGTGATCTATCACAGAAACAAAAAACTGAATATCAAATGTTCTCACTCATAAGTGGGATCTGAACATTGATTAAATTAGCACAAAGGGATTGGCAGTTGATGAGCAACTGTCAGGGGAGGGAAGGAAGGAGGCATGTAGCATCACAAAACGTATGTGATCCTAAACCAGAGGAAGTGGAGGGCCCGTTGGAGGTCAAACTTCACCTGCATGAAGCCTGCTTGTGTAACTAATCCTGACTTGTACCTCACATGACTATAATGAAAATAAATACATAAATAAAGTATAAAAAACCCACACACATTGACGGAGGCTTCACTGCCTTGTAGCTACACCATTTGAAATATGAGTCTTGCTCAGTTGCTAGAGCAGGAGAAGGAAAAGCTGAGGTCAATGCTAACCTTTCTTAATTTGTTTCATAGCCTTTAGTCAGGTGTCATCACATCACATCCTCATAGTTATCTAACTAGAGGAGAGAGAGAGTATATAGGACAACAGATTTTTAAAATGTTTAGAAAGCACCAAACTGTTACAGAATTCACTGTTTTAGATAAAGTTTATCTCAGATTTTAGCTGCTGATAAGATTTCCCATCTCTATGGTTCTGCAGGGAAAAACACACTCAAGGGTGAATGCCATACAGTCTTGAACTTTTGTTGATGCCAACACATCTTGCAGAGTTGTCTATTATTAAGGATTAATATTTTTCTCAGGCAAAAATTGATTATGGAAAACTTCTTTAGGTAAGTGATGATACTGGCAAGATAGGCACACAGGGAATGTGAAACACTTGTTCATAAATATATTTGTGCTATCATGACCCCTAGAGGGGATACCTTGACATTCTAAAGAACAGTGGGGCACCCTAGAGACTTCTCTAAGCTGGATACTTTTGAGTTATGTTGTAAAACGCTCCCATCTGACATACATGAATCTTTAAAAAGAATATATCCTCCCCACACTTTCATTATGTATAAAATAGGCAAAAAATGAAAGAAAGAAAGAAAGAAAGAAAGAAAGAAAGAAAGAAAGAAAGAAAGAAAAAAGCACGTTTGGGGATATTGCTGGTTTATTACTCAAAGTATTTCTCAGTTCCTTGGTAAATGTAGTATTTCTGGACATCCTTAGATAATTAATAAGTGGGTGTTTGAGTTCCATATGGTATACTCACATCAATATATCTTTGAATTTTTATCTTAGTAACTTTTCTTTTTTCTCTCTCTTTCTTTTTCTCTCTCTCTTTCTTTCTTTTCTTTTTTTTTTTTTTTTTGAGTGGTGGGCTCACTCTGTTGCGCAGAATGGCCTGCAGTGGCACAATCATAGCTCACTATGACCTTACCTCAGCTTCCCTTGTCTCCCTCACAGCTAGGACCACAGGCACGTGCCACTATGCTCAGCTCACTTTTTTTTTTCCTTGTAGAAACTAGGTCTTGTTATGTTCCTGAGACTAGTCTCAAACCCCTGAGCTCAAGCAATTCTCCTGCCTCAATTTCCCAAAGTGCTGGGATTACATGTATGAGCTACTGTGCTGGACCAGGTATTCTGTCTTAAGTTCAGCTTTGATGTTTGTGGTGGTTCATTTTACGTGTCAACTGAACTAGGCTAAAAGATGCCCAGATCACTGATAAAATATTACTTCTGGGTGTGTGAGTGAAGAATATTGCCTTCATCAATGTGAGTGGGCATCTAGTCTGGCCATGCATTTCAAAGAGTCCCTGGTATCATGGAGAAGAGCATATATTTATGAATAAGAACTATGGACTCAGCCTGGTGAGTCTACCACTTACTGAGTCAATTTTTTCTGCCTTCATTTTCTCCACTTGTGAAATAAAGAATAATAATTCTGGTACAGCGTTTTGGTTAATGACATACACACACACACACACACACACACACACACACACACACACAGGAAAGGGACCTCAAAACCCCAGAATTTATTTATAAAATGTTGTGTATTTATTCTTACATGTTTAAACATCAGTCACCTTCAAAGTGTTTTCCATTTGATACAATACATCTATCAAGATGCTTTGCCACTGCTCAAAATAGTTTTTGAACTTGTCCATTTGATGACATTTAGTGCTTCTGCCATTTTTTTGTTTTACCTCTTCTACACTGGTGAAACATTTTCTTTTGAGGATATTTTTCATTAGTGGAAACGAAAAAAAAAAGTCATTAGGGGTGATATCAGGTGAATAGGAAGGGTGGGAGTTATGCATGGGAGTCATGCTGTTTTTGGTCAAAAACTGCTGAACACTCAGTGTGTTGTGGGCAGGTGCACTCATAAATCACCCATCATACAATGGGCAGATGAGTTGAAAGAACCTCCAAAAAAAAAAAAATTCACTGAAGCCAAATCAAGCCTCTGACAATAAAACTAGCTGGTACACTGATGCTGATGTGTTCCTAGAACACTTACCCAGCAGGGAAAGCCTGTACTACAAGATGCCCACATTCAAAAAAAAAAAAAAAATCTGTTTTTTGGGGGGTCCTCTCTAGTATACACCGTGTGTGTGTGTGTGTGTGTGTGTGTGTGTGTATTTTTAAAAGTTAACTGTAAAATAGCCTCAAGAAGTCCTTCAGGAGGGATTCCAGAAGAAGGCATTGTTATCATAAGGGATGACAACTCCGTGCATGTCATTGCCCCTGAATACCTTCCAGAGGGACAAGATGTGGAGGTGGAAGAGAGTGATATTGATCACCCAGTATTTGTATAGGCCTATGTTAGTGTGTCTGCTTGCTACTTATTTTTTAACAATGGCAACAAAAAAGTTAAAAAGTAAAAAAAAAAAAACCATTAAAAATGTATAGAATAAGGATATAAAGAGAACATTTCTGTACAATGTGTTTGTATTTTAAGTTGTGTTATTAAATGAGTAAAAATAAACTATGAAGTAAAAATATTGAATAAGCTAAAGCTAATTTTTTATTGAGAAATTGCTTTTTATAAATTTAGTGTAGCCTATATGCACAGTGTTTATAAAAGCTACAGTGGTATACAGTAATGTTCTAGGTCTGCACATTCACTCACCACTCACTCATTGACTCGCTCAGTGCAACTTGCCATCCTGTAAACTCCATTCGTGGTAAGTATCCTAAACCAGTGTAACTTTTTATAATCGTGTATATCCTATTTTCCCTGTACCTTTTCTATGTTTTGATATATCTAGTTATGCAGATACTTATACTTACCATTATGTTACATTTGCCCACAGTATTTAGTACAGTCACATGTTTACAGTTTTGTAGCCTAGAAGCAATAGGCTATACCATAAAGCCTAGTCTGTAGTACACTACACCATCGAGGTGGCGTAAGTATACTGTAGGAGGTTTGCAGAAGGATGGAATCGCCTAACAATGGATTTCTCAGAGCATATCCCCATTGTTAAGCAACACATGGCATGACTGTACAAAACTTAAGCCAGTGTTTTGAATATATAAACAGTTATTAAAATTTAAAAATAAAGATCATCTTAAATTTGCATGCCACTATTGAATTCATAATTTATACAAATGATTGAGCAAAAAAAATAGAAAACTCCAAATTGCCTAAGTTAGTGGTGGTAGTCATTTCTCAAAATGGAATGGACCCTCCTACCCCCATCCAAGTAGAATTTGGTTTGAATGTTAAGACTGAAGATGACGCACTATCAAAAAGCAGCTAAAAATAGGTTAAGCAAAGGAAAACTAAACTTTCTAGTGAGAGCACAGCAAGCATCCACACAGGCCTAAAAATGGCTAGAGGGAGCAGAGTGGCAACTAGCTCGGGGTTTTATGGTGACTGAGAAATGGGCTTGTGAAGAGGCTCTCCTCACGTGGCGAAGATTTGCATGGTTTGATCTTCCTGTCAGTGTCAAAAGAGGATAATCAGGGTGTTCTTAGCAGTTTTCACAGATATGGGCAAAAGAGATTTGGGAAGGTTAGGACTTGAAAGCTGTTAGCTATCAAACATCAAAAACAAAGTCAGGCTCTTTATGAGATTAGTACAATGAATTCAGGACTTTGTATGAGTACACCCACATCAGTAAATTTGGAATAATATAAATATACATCTTCCACAGCTTGCTACTGTATACATAGTAATAAGAAATACAATATACCATTTATTAAGTACTTATTTGTCTCAGACACTGTCCTCTTAAAGAAATGTAACAGAGCTAACTATGTAATAGACAAGAAAATCAAGGTTCAGTGAAATAAAGTCATTTGTCTGAGATTAATGATACCTAAAACTAGTCAATGACAGAGGAAAAGTTTAGAAAGAAGTGACCCAATTCCAAAATCTATAAACTTGTTATTGTGATATACTGCTTTTTGGCTAAACATGCTGCACATCACAAAATTATTATAATCCAGAAAAAGTAATATTTTTGCTAAGTTACTAAAAAAAAAACCTATTTAGATTAGTTTGATTAAAGATAACCAAAAAGTAACACTTTTATTTGAATTTAAATTTGAATAGAAATAACAATTATTAACTGGATGTGATTACTTGGGCTAACATATTATGAAATTTATGTTTAAATATTTAACAATTGAGATAGAACTGGCACTTATCCCACCATTATACTATCAGAGAAAAACTGATGCTTTAAAATTGCAGACTTTCAACAATATCAGTTCTCTCATAGATGATTATTTCTCAAATATTTATGTACTCCAAACTTATTTAAGATACACTTCTTATGAATAGAGGAGTTATTTTTGTCAGGATTCAGTCTTCTGCACTCTATGTAAAAAATGTAATCTAAAGTAATGTATGTCAAATAAAAAACCATCCGAATGTATCTTATTTAAAATTAAACACTCTTTTATTATAGGAAAAAAATCATATCTTCTAAATTGTCAAAATTCCTTTTCTAAAATTGGTTAAAATATTATAGTGGCAATGATATGCAACTAATAATAATGAAACTGCATGAAAGGAATCTCTGAATTCATAAATTACCCAGCAGAATCTATCACTTTTGATAGGATTCTAGGAACCATTTCTGAAGTAATTTCACACTATGATGCACAGTTTCTTGCCAAGTTTGTAAATTGTCTTGTAAGACAATATGATGAAGAAACATAAACAGTTAAATCATTTATAAAGACGGAGAAGGTGTTTCAATAACTGCTTAAAAACATACATGGTAATTGCTTATATGTGACTAAGTTAGAAATAGCCCTTACTTTGAGGTAAATTGAAGACATAGATTGAAAACAACATACCTTCTAGTTATTTTAATCACAAATATTGTTTGCATTATCCTATTTAAGAAATTCAAGTACAGTTCTACAAGGATTTATCACTTCTTTTTATGTGGGTCATAATTTGAACTAAGTTATATTGCCTAAAAATATATGTCTAACACAATGTTGAGTTAACCTTACCAACATGTGACCTTGATTCATTTTTTCCATCTGCTTCAAATTATACTTATCCTTTAAAACAAAGAAAAGCATACTAGTTTATAGGTAATATTTCATTTTTATTTGTATCACATTAATAAACCACATGTGCATTTTAATTAGCTGTTATAAACTCTGCAAAAATACTATTTAATGTAAGAAAAATACATATACTATGATCTTACTGCATAGGGAGTACAGCATGCATTTGCAATGAAAAATGACTTTTTTTTAATTCTGCAAGAATTGGATTCCTGATAATTTTTGAAAACTTATAAAAGAAAGATCCATATATTATTTATCATCCATATATGATGAGGCTTTATGATATTTAATAAAAACTTATAATCAATTACAACTTGAATAAATATCAGGCGCCCTGAAATAGTTTATTTGCTGATTTAATAGCAAAAATTAATCTGAAGGCAAAATTTTGGCCTAACAGATGTTTCTACTAAGAAGAGAAACAAGTATTTTGTTCAAAGAAGTTGGGATATCTACTCATTTACTTTTGACTCTGAAAATTTTAAGCAGATTAAAACTTGATAATTTGGGAAATGCTCACTTTATCCCGGTTGCAAAAAATGCTAAAATTCAGATTCATTATGCATGTGGCTGGAAAAAAATATTTGCCAATACCTCAGAAAGACCAAAAAATTACAGTATTTAGTCAGAGAAATATCTCTTTGAAAAGATTAAGCATATGACTCATAGTTCTCTCAACCATCTCAGCAGAAGCCAAAATAAAGATGGGATTATTTAAGAAAGACCTTTGAAAAAGGCTAATATTTAATGAAGAGAAGTCCACTGCCAATACTTGTTTCACCTTTTGTTGACTAGAAAATCCTCTTAGTTCACCCTCACTTTTGTTATGGTGATTTCTAGTGTTATAGTTTCTTTTTAATTTGGTTTTGAGGGCTTTCTCTCTTGAAAGTAGCCACAAGACAAGATTGCCACTCCCCATGAGAACCCTGATTGTGGGAAAGTTAGGGGTGTGTGTGTGTGTGTGTGTGTGTGTGTGTGTGTGTGTGTGTGTGTAGACACAGCAAGAAGGTAAAAACAGAAAGAATAAAACAGAAGAAATGTATTACTTACAAGACCCATGGTGATTAGGGATATTGAGAGAGACTGAAGGGATTTTGGGAGGCAGCAGGAAACTCAATCAGCAAGGAAGGTGGGGGGGAGGGTGCTTGTGTGTATGGGGGAGAGAGAGAGAGAGAGAGAGAGAGCGAGCCAGTAGGACTGTACCTTTAGTAATGTCCATGGGCATTATTTCTTGGGATTTCCTGCTGATGTGAACTGGCTAATTTACAGAAAACACATGTGAAGGGAAAAACGCTGACATAACTTTGGTGTTGACCAAAGTCACGGGAACATGCCAGATTTTAGGTCAGTGAGATGAGGAATAAGCTGGCTATATCACAAACAACCATACAAAAAGGGGAAGTTTTAACTAGGACAAAGGTATGGGGTACGATTGGATTTCAAACTACTTGTCAAGCCTAGAGATGGATGCCACGGCAACAACTATTTTATGCAAATCTACACAAAAGTTTGGATGTATACCCTCACACACATCCACACACACCTTCTCAAATCTCCAAATTTGTAAGCTTTCCAAGCAATCACTGTTGAAACATTCATTTTTCTGCTCCATTTTCCCTCTTTTCTAGTAACATGGATATTATACCACCTGATGTAACTCTACACCGCTGATCAACACTAGCAATACATTCCTCTGTTAAGCTCCAAAGCTGCATTCTGCATCTTAGACCCTATTTCTTTGAACAGGTCTAGTCTCCCTCTGTCCATAGTTTAGTAAAAGTCTGTGAAGTATCCTGTGTCCTTTTCTGTCTTCTAGTGTCTTCCACAGCACTGCCATTGATTGCTTCATGTGTGGCTCTCTCAGATTTACATAAAATAGATTGCCAACTTATATTTCACAAAGGTCCCATTTGGGGCAGAGGAAGTTTTACTAAAAAGAAAAGTTTACTTCCCTAGAGGGAGTTAGTCTCTGCCAGTGTTCATGGAAATCCCCTACAGCCTGTTGCTTAAAGCAAGTAACACTGGTAGAGCGCTAAGTGGACAGAGCTGGCAGGCATTCCCCAACTATGAATTCTGCATTAGCACCACAGCATGTCAGCAGGCCAAAGGCCTGCCTATTTACTGCTGTCGATCATGTCTGCAGAGGTGGAGATACAGTTTAAATGCCACTTGATACCTTCCCTGGATTCTGATGCTTGGACTTGTCAGATTTTTGCACACAGTCTGAGATAGTGGAACACTACCCTTGCTTCTGCCACTATCTATGATTTTTTTTTTCTTATAAAATTTAGTCTGCACAGCCTTGTGTGTGGGCTGCCTGGTCAGTCATTTTTATTTGCTTGATATTCCCAAAATTTTGTTCTTATACTGAAATGAATTTTTGTTATTCCTAGAGAGGTAAATAAAAATGATATATATTTATTAAGTAATTCATTTTCCCTGTCCCCAATCTTACAAAATCTTGATGGTACATGAGAAAATAAGTGGCATCATAGCACAGAGAAATAATGTGCCATACAATATCTTAAATAATCAGAGTAACTAACTTCCTCTTGCAATCAAAAAAGCATGCAATTACATTCACAGGGTACCTACTCTGTACATTAAGTTAATCCCAAGGCAGTCATTGCCATTGTTTAGGAGAAAGTGTTTTAAACATAATTGCTTTTTCTATGAGAGAATCGTTTATTATACCTATCATTCTATGGTATTCATTAAGTTTTATATTGTTGAATATGATTTTATCACATTTCAAAATAATATTTGTCCTGAACATAGAACCCAATTTTTCCTTCTAATGGTCATTTATGCTTGGAAAGTTAGCCATCAACTTCTTTTAAGAAGAATTGTTATTTCTTATTCCTTTGGCACACCATAATGCTTGATTGGAACTGAAATGTCAAGAATATTACAAAAATGCCTCATACTTGCTACAGCTATAGAATTAGCGATTTACTTAATTATGGTTGTTTGTTCCATGTTTCTTAAATAAACTCTTAAACGTGTAGTAGAGTGGGTTGCTTTTTTAAAATAATGCAGGGGATGACTGTGTGGATACACATGGGACATGCCTGCACCAAGATGTGATTTAATGAGCCTAATATTACTGTAAGTAGAGGCTCAGTCTACTCTTACAATAAAATGTCTGTGCATCAAAAAAAAATTGAGTTGTAATAATAAGTTATTTGTATAGTGTTCCTATTTAAATGTGTTTCTTACCATGCAAATATATTTAAAAAATTAGTAGATAGGCAATGAAAACTAAAGAATGAACATGTAGAAAAACTTTGAATAACTAAAACAGAAAAAGCAAATACATTAGTTAAAAAAAAAGTTAGGTCAGGTGCTGTAAATTACATCTGCAATCTCAATATTTTAGGAGGCTGAGGAGAGAGAATTACTTGAGCAGGAGTTCGAGATCAATCTGGGCAACATGGCAATATCTCATTTTTAGAAAATAATAATAAAAATAGCCAGGTGTGATGGTGCACACCTGTATTCATTGCTATTCAGAAGGCTGAAGAGAGAGAATCACCTGAGCCCAGTAACTGGAGTCTGTGATGATTCATGATTGTACCACACTGTACTCTAGCCTGGGTGACAGAGTGAGACCCCCAACTAAAAAAAAAAAAAATTAACTACTTATTAAGTCAACAGATTCTATGTGAAAGTGCTTCTATAAATAAGAATTTAGGTTGTGAAAGTAAAATTTAACATTTAAATAAATATATTTTAAAATATTTCCTATACTCATATAAAAATAAAATACTGATAGGATATGTATATTTTTATGAACCTGGGAGGAATTTTTACCACGTACCTTAAGAATTTTGTTCAGTGAAAATATTTCTACAAAATGTTTTGCCAGTTGTTTTGAAAAGAGAATATACATTTATTTATAGAGATTATATTTTAATAAATAATTATCCCTCTAAAATTTTCTAACTTAAATTTAAATTTTTAAAGACATTTATGTAAGCTTTGTGTACTATTAGAAAACCAATATATTAAGACAAGAAATCATTTATTTTCCAGAATTTGACTTAAAATTTTATGGTTTCACTGTTTTATAATTCTAATTAATATTTAACTGGTATATCATAAGTTTAGAAATATAGTTAATGAATTGCTAACATCCAATATATACTAAGAATTTGTTATCCCATGTCACTGATTATGGCTTATAGATTTGTTAATATACCTCTTGTAGTCATCCGTGAAGTTACACATCATTATTCGTCTTATTGATGTGGAAACTAGTCCTTGAATCATTAAGTGGGCTACAACAAGTAATCTAGTGTTATAGCTGAAGTGCGAGAAAGAAGTCGCCAACACACAGAGTCGAATTTGAGTCTTTTATTAGCTGGCAGTCGAGAGTAGGCTTGTGCCATAAAGAACTCTTGACACCAAAAAGAGTGAGCAGGGGGTTGATAAAGGCAAAACCAACAAAAGCTGTACAATTATGATTACATTTTTGGCAGAACATTTAGTTGTGAAAGGGTACAGATAGCTATGGAATTTAGGGAGTTTTCAAGCCCCAAGGGGAACAAGAATGTGGACTTGTGACTATGGGAAGTTTATGCAGGGGGGTTATCTCTGGGTTAAGATGGAGGCTCTGTTACAAAATGGATTTACTTATGTCAAGTAAGTTATTACAGGCTATTTTAGGTTTTGCAGATAGATATTTCATTCCCCCCTTTTATTTGTTCATGAATCAATGCGTTGACTCATCAGTCATAAGTATATTATTGTACTGGAGTTTTATATACATAAGTTTTATAGAACTGATTTGTTGTTTGACAAAATGAATAATCCAATTTATTATGCAAGGCCATATAAGTAGACTGAGAAGGAGATGTATGAGAGGCCCAACTATACCAGTAACAAGAGTCGTTAGCCATGGGTTCCAATTGAACAAGGCCTGTTACCAGAATTTATTATTTTTCTCGATCTTTTTGTCGTCTGTCCACATTTTCTCAGACCCTTTGGAGAGTATCTTTAATAACCCCTGACTTGTTGGCATAGAAGAAACAAGCTTCTCTGAGGGACACACAGAGTTCCCTTTGGGATAGAAAAAGTAAGTCCAGACCACTACGATTTTGAAGGACAACTTCAGCCAGGGATTCTACCTGGTCATGGAGTTGGTCCATGGCAAAGTGTAGGTTACCTTGTCAGCATCAATTTCTTGGGCAAGGTTAGATAAACCCAGTTCTTCACGGACCAGAGCAGCGGTGCAGATTGCAGCCGTTCCTGCACTTTTAGCCTGACTAAGGCAGGTACTAACAAGGGAACAGTGCATTTTGAATGAGCAATTGGAAGACCATGGGGATTGAGCAGAAGGGCTCCTTTGGGACCACTATAAGCATAAAACTGAGGTAGCACATGAACAGTAATATATAGGGTAGACTGATTGATTAACATTTTGGTAACAGCAAATTTTGTAAGGCCTATGGAACTAGCTAAACAGGTGTTGGCAGGGGCCACGTAGGCCATAGATTCAGCCATGGTTAGGGAGATGCTGTTAGATTGAAACCTGGAGTTACAAGGCAGGCAGCTTTACCAGTTACATCACCTAAAGTAATGTGAACCATTTCTGGAGAGCATTTACTTTTGTCTGCATTGCTGATGATAGGAGTTTTGACTCCTAGGCCCACATAGTAAGGCGGTTTTGGCTTTAAGCAAAGCCAGCAATCTAAGGCCAATTGTGGAATAGTGGCATTAAGCAGATGGTGCATATTAGTCGACATAGGAAAAAGACTAGGAGGTTGGCAGGCCAGGTTTGGAAGTGGTTGAGGTGAACTCAGGAGCTATTAAGGTGAACCCGGGGTAGTGGCTTGGTTGGCAGAAGGCAGAGACTGAGGCAGAGGCTGGTAGTAAATGAACAAGGGATTCTTTAGCTCTGCCAATGGCCCTATTGGTCTGGCCATGGCTTTGTACGTAAATGTGAATAAGGTGCCATGGTTATAACCATTCATGTAAAGTCGTATACCCCAGGTATTTCCTGTACTCCAGGAATAATGGAGAGAGGATTAGTAACTTTTATGTATATAGGCCATTCTGGGCTGGCATTTGACCAAAGGGTGATTTCAGATGTGCCATTAGGCCCCCTACTATAAGTTGCAATGGTGATGCATATCCAGTCTGGGCAAAATAAGTTATTTTCCTGATCACATATTCGGTCAGTGGGGTTACTAGGGCAGAGATAAAAGTCTATGTCCTTTACATAATTGGGGGTTGTTCACGGTGTACATGATTCAGTGTAGTAAGGGTTTTGTCTACCATACAGGCTTCCAGATAGCCGGGTTTTTTTTTCTATTTGTAGAAGGTCAGAAAGGTTTACCTCAAACTAGACTAAAGGTGAACTGTGGGTCTAGCTTTGAATAGCTAGGACCTTTCCTATTGTGAAAGAGTATAGGGAAAGAGTACAGGGTGTTTTTAGACTTTCCAAGTAAAATAAACCAAATTAAACTTATTGTAAGCACAGTAGTGCAGTAACACATCCTACGCATAGGAGATAAGATAGCATTTACAGGGACTTTTCGCCTCATGTCCAGTCTGTGGCTGCCAATGCTATGCCTAAAGCTAGGGTAATTGGGATAAATAAGGCGAGGGTTAAGGGGTGATAACAATACATTCAGGGAATTATTAACCAGTAAAACAGTCTATTCCGAGGAGTCAGACTCTTACATTTCAGCTGTATATCAGTTGGTCAGCCCATGGTGTGGTTGAAGCAAGATGGCAGGCTTGGAAGGTAATTTTTAGAGGGTTTTCAGGGTCCCTGGCTATTGTCCAGTTGACTGAGCAGGTTGGTGGAGCAACGTCACTTTTCTTGACTTTTTTGACTCATGAGTGATGAATCCAAGCCGATATTCCATCAACCTAAGTGTCGTTGGTGTGGTGATGATGACGACAAAGGGTCCCTTCCAGGCAGAGGTCAGTCCTTCTTTCTGAAACTTTTTGACAAAGAATGAGTCCCAGGACTGGAACAGATGACAACGCATGGAAGATGGAGTCAGCAAGACAGCACAGATGTCAGAGTGGACAATAACCTGGACCTGTTGGAGGGACTGGAGATACCTTAACAGAGATTAATTCATAATTTCTTCAAGAATGGGATCCCATAATTGGGGTAACAGAGGAGGGGGTCTCCCAAACTTGATTTCATATGGGATAAACCCAGTCTTGTATGGAGTGTATCAGGCCTGAAGAAGGGCCAAAGGCAAAAGACTTATGCATTTTTTTACCGGTTTTTGTTATTTAGTTATAGTAGTTTTTAAAGTTCTGTTCATGTGTCTGTGGTTAGTAAGCATAATGTAGTTTCCAGTCAATGTTTAGTGCTTTACTAAACAGTTGAACTATGGACAAGGTAAAGGCAGCACCATTGTCAGAGTTAATAGAGAGAGGGAGCCCAAACCTAGTAATAATTTCATGTAATAAAAACTTGTAACTGTGAAAGCAGTTTCATTTCTTGTGGCAAACACTTTTATCCATCCAGAAAAGGTATCTACAAATACTAACAGATAGGTGTACCCTGCATGAGGGGGCTTTACCTCAGTAAAGTCTATCTCCCATTTTTCTCCAGGGCTTAATCCTTAGGCCCTGATACCATCTGATGACCTTGAGCCTTGTTTTGCATTGACTTGGGCACAAGCAGGGCACATTTCAGCTGCCGTGGCAACTAGGCCTTTTAAGTCATTGATAATAATGATTTAATAACTCAGTCATTTTAGTACCTCCCAAGTGAGTGATGGACCAAGGTATGTCCGAGGGCTGCAGGCAAAACAATTTTAGAGTCTTTAATCCACTATCCTGTAGGTTGTTTGTGAGACCCTGCCAGGTCTGCTTGTTTTTCTTCTTTCTGGGTGTAGGTGGGCTGCTTTGGGAGAGAAAGAACTGGAAAAGTTTTAGTTAGCAAGATAGTTAGAGGTGTAACTGGAAATTCACTGCTTCACAAGCTGCCTGGCCCACCAAGTGATTTCTGGTTGCTTCTGGAGTGTTTGATTTTTGGTGTCCCCTGCAATGAATGACAGCTACCTCTTTAGGAAACCATATAGCCTCTAGAAGGGCTAAAATTTCTTCTTTGTTCTTTATCATCTTATCCACCATGGTAAGAAGTCCTTGTTCCTTATAGATCATGGCATGAACATGGAAAGCAGCAAAAGCATACCTGCTGCCAGTATAAATGTTAACTCATTTTCCAATTCTCCAGCGTAGGGCCTGGTTAAAGCAATTAACTCAGCCTTTTGAGTCGATGTGCCATTAGGCAAAGACTATGACCAGATTAGATTGTGAGTCGTGGTTACTGCTGTACCAACCTTGCAGATTCCCTCTATTAACAGACTGCTGCCATCTGTGAGTAGGTCAGCATCAGTCTGGCTTAAAGGAGTGTCTTGAAGATCGGGGCAGCTGGCTTGAGAGATATCCAACAAGTCTTCACAGTCATGAACTGGTGTTTCTGGATTATCATCAGGCAACAGAGTGACTGGATTGAGGCTCTGAGTAGGAGAGAAAGTTAGTCGAGGCTGGCCAAGTATTGATATTAGGTGATACAAGTGTTTGATATCCAGTAGCCAGAGGCTCCCTGGAGCAAAGTTTCAACAGTGTGGGGCACTGTTAAGGCCAGATTTTGACCAAAAGTCAGTTTATCTTTTTCCCTAACCAGCACAGCTATAGCAGCAATGCCCCAAAGACAGGATGGCCATCAAGAGGCCACTGGATCTAATCTTTTGGACAAATAAGCCACCAGTCTCCTCCAGGGTCCTAGGGTCTGGAGAAGAACCCCCTTTGAAATTCCCTGTTGTTCATGAATAAACAAGTGGAAAGGTCTAGTAATGTGGGAGAGATAAGGCCAGGGCTTGGGTAAGGACTGTTTTTAATTGCTAGAACACTTGTTCCTCAGTAGCAGTCCATTTTAGGGTCTGATCCCCTGCTGTGGCTGTGTACAGAGGCTTGGCAATTTCAGCAAATTCCAGGATCCACAATTGGCAGTACCCTGCAGTCCCCAGGAATTCCCGTACCTGTTTTTTCAAGGTGGGTGTGGGGATTTGGAGGATGCCTTCCTTTGGGGTCATGGTTAGGGTTCGCTTACCCTTCTTTAGTTAGTATACTAAATAGGAGAACTCAGTTAAACAGAATTGGGCCTTCTTAGCCAATACATGGTAGCCCAGGTCCTGTAGAACCTATAAAAAGCCTTGGTGCCTTTTAAGCAAGTGTCCAAGTCTGCTGCTGTAAGCAAGAGATCATCTACATACTGGAGTACCATACATTCAGGGTGTAAAATGCAGAACCCTGACAAATCATGTTGTAATGCTTCCCCGAAAAGAGTCAGGGAGTACTTGAAACCCTTTGGTAGCTGGGTCCAAGTTAGCTGACTGGTGTTCCCCATGTCAGGATCTGTCTATCTGAGAGCAAAAATGGGTTGACTGACAGGGGACAAAGAAATAGAAAAGAAGGCATCTTTTTTTTTCTTTTTTTTATTATAAAGATGTGGGGTACAATTCAGGGTTTGGTATACAAACGTTGACTACACAGGTACCCTTGTTGATGAGGTATGTCCCTCCCTCCCCTAGAAGTTTCCCTCAACTGCCAATCCCATCCTCCCTCCCCCAACAGTTTCCCACTACTGCCAATCACTTCCTTTTTTTTTTTGAGTTGGAGTCTCACTCCGTCGCCCAGACTGGAGTGCAGTGGCCGCTCCCGGCCACCGCAGCCTCGACCTGCTGGGCTCTGGCGATCCTTCCGCCTCAGCCTTCCGAGTAGCCGGAACTACAGGCACGCGCTACCACGCCCGGCTAATTTTTTGATTTATTGTAGAGATGAGGTCTCGCTTGCCCAGGCGGGTCTTGAACCACGGGCTCAGGCAATCCACTCACCTCAGTCTCCCAAAGGCGCGGGACTACAGGCTGAGCCACCGAGCCCGGCTCACTTCTTTTTTTTTTTAATCAATTTTTTTTATTTTAATATTGTGGGGTACAGTTAAGGGTTAGGTATACAAATATGCTTCATTCAGGCCCACTTGTTGATAAGGGGTGTCTCCCCGTCCCCAGACAGATATTGACTACCATTAATACCACCTCTCTTCCTCCCCCCCCATA
>CAUYQG010054962.1:0-16711 GCA_963574415.1 Tarsius wallacei | reverse complement strand
ATGGAACTAGAGTCCATAATACTGAGTGACCTCTCACAGAAACAAAAAACTAAGTATCACATGTTCTCACTCATATAGTAGACCTTGATCATCCAACGTACTACCACAAGAAAATGACTGACAGTGGTGGGAAACTATGGGAGGGGGCGATGGGATTAATGGTGATAAATATCTTTCTGGGGATGGGGAGACACCTCTTATCATCAAGGGTGCCTGAACGAAGCAATTTTGTATGCCTAACCCATAACTGTACCCCATAATACCATAATAAAAAAATTTTAAAAAATAAAAAATAAAATAAAATAATAAAAAAAAATAAAAAAGAATACCGGAAATAGAAAAAAGACACAGAAAACACCCTGAAACAAACATTCCATGAGATTTTCAAGAAAACTTCCCTCATCTGGCCAGAGTGATAACTCTACAAGCACAAGAGAGTCAGAGAACTCAGTAAGACTTATGAGAAGACCAACTCCTAGACACATAGTAATTCACCTACACAAAGCAGGTATAAAAGAAAACATCCTAGCCGGGCTCGGTGGCTCAGCCTGTAACCCCGTGCTTTGGGAGGCTGAGGTGAGTGAATTGCCTCAGCCTGCGGGTTCAAGACCTGCCTGGGCAACTTGGTGAGACCTCATCTCTACAATAAATTTAAAAAAAAAAAAATTAGCCAGGCGTGGTAGTGCGTGCCTGTAGTTCCAGCTACTTGGAAGGCTGAGGCGGATGGATTGCCAGAGCCCAGCAGGTGGAGGCTGTGGTGGCCGGGAGCGGCCACTGCACTCCAGTCTGGGTGACAGAGTGAGACTCTAACTCAAAAAAAAAAAAAAAAGAAAAAGTCCTAAAGACAGCAAGGGAAAAAGGTCAGACTACCTAACAGGGGAGACCAGTCAGAATTGCTGCAGAATTATCTGCAGAAACATTACAGGACAGAAGGAATTGAACCCCGATCTTTAATGTTCTCAGAGATAAACAATTTCAACCAAGAATTTCCTACACAGCCAGGCTAAACTTCTCAGTGAGGGAGAATTAAAATCCTTCCAAGACATCCAATCCCTAGGAGAATATGCTGCTTTGAGACCAGCTCTAGAAGAGATGCTTAAAGAGATGCTGTGCACAGAAGAAAAAGATGCAAAAGAAAGACTATATACTTCACAAGATCACAAATAAATGCAGAAACAGCAGAACACACAGCATACTTCCAAAAATGAAGACACACACATTTTTTAACACAAAAGCTAAACGAAAACAAAACAGCCATATAAGAGCATTATGACAAGGACAAACTCTCAAATTTCAATACATCTGAATATGAATGGACTAAATGCACCACTGAAAAGACACAGAATAGAAAATTGGTAAAAAAGAAAACATGACCCAGTAATTTGCTATCTCTAGAAAATTTATCTCACCACAAAGGACGCCCGCAGATTCAAAGTTAGAGGACAGAAAATGAATTTCCAAGTGAACAGATAACAAAAGAAGGTAGAAATCATGATCTTAATATCAGACGCAACAACATTTAAGGTATCAAAAATTTAAAAAGATAAGAAGGGGCACTACATAATGATAATAGTTTTGATCCATCAACAAGAAATATCCATCCTAAACATATATGCAACCAACACAGGAGCACCAGCTTTTACAAAGCAGCTACTAAGTAAATTAAAATAAGATCTTGACTTTAACACTATCATAGCTGGACACTTAAATATCCCACTAACAATCCTAGAGAGATCATTGAGGCAAAAAAATCAACAAAGAGATGTGAAACGTCAGCTTGTCACGTGACCAAATGAACTTAATAAATACTTACAGAGCACTCCACCCAACAACCACAGAATATACGATGTATTCATCACCACATGGAATGTACTCCAAGATCAACCACATCCTTGGCCATAAATGAAGCATAAACAAATATCACAAGATTGAAATACTGTCATGCACCTTCTCAGACCACAGTGGAATAAAAATAATATCACCACTAACAAAATTCTCCCCAAACCCACACAAAGACATGGGCGCTAAGGAATGTGATGCTGAACAACTCCTGGGTAAACTCAGAAATCAAAACAGAAATTAAAAGATTCCTGGGAAAAAACGAAAACAAAGAAACATCTTACCAAAATCTCTAGGATGCCATGAAAGTACTGAGAGGGAGATGTATATCTCTACAGACACACATCAAGAAAATTGAATGAGAACAAGTTAATAGCCCAAAAAATCACCAAAGGGAGCTAGAAAGTCAAGACCACCAAAACCCTAACTTCAGCAGAAGAATCCAGATCAACAAAGTAAAAGCCCAAATATTGGACACAGAAGACAAAAATACCATAGAAAAAAATAAACGAAGCAAAAAGCTGGTTCTTTGAAAGTATAAACAAGATTGATGGACCCACTGGCCAGAATGACCAAGAAAGGGAAAGAGCCCAAATAACACAATCAGAAACACAAAAGATCACGTCACAACTGACTCCAAAGAAATACAAATGATTTTCAGAGATTGCTAACTATGCACACCTGTATGGAAACAAACTCAATAACCTAAATGAAATGGAAGACTTTCTGACATCATACAAACTTTCAAGGTTGAAACAAGAAGAAGTTGAGATCCTAAATAGACCAATAACTGTAGAAAATTGACTTCTTCATAAGGAAAATACTAACCAAAAAAAAAAAATTCCTGGACCAGACAGATTTCCAGCAGAATTCTACAAAGCATACAAGGAGGAGCTAATATCAATCCTATTGAAAGTATTCCAGGCAATCAAGAAAGAAGGAACACTCCCCAAATCATTTTATGAAGTTAACATCACACTGATACCCAAACCAGGTAAAGAGCCAACAAAGAAAGAGAAGTATAGACCAATATCCCTAATGAACATAGATGCAAAAATACTCAACAAGATTCTATCAAATTGGATCCAAAAACACATCTCAAAAATCATCGACCAGGACCAAGTAGTCTTCATTCCCGGGATGCAGGGCTGGTTCAACATCCACAAGACCATAAATATAATTAAATACATTAACAGATGTAAAAAAAAAAGAACCACATGATTATATCATTAGATGTGGAAAAAGCTTTCAATAAAATCCAGCATCCCTTCCTGATAAAAACCCTTGAACACCTAGGCATAGAGAGGAACATACCTCAAAATAGTAAGAGCCAGCCGGGCTCGGTGGCTCAGCCTGTAATCCCGTGCCTTTGGGAGGCTGAGGTGAGTGGATTGCTTGAGCCCGCGGGTTTGAGACCCACCTGGGCAAGTAAGACCTCATCTCTACAATAAATCAAAAAATTAGCCGGGTGTGGTAGCGCGCGCCTGTAGTTCCAGCTACTTGGAAGGCTGAGGTGGAAGGATCACCAGAACCCAGCAGGTTGAGGCTGCGGTGGCCGGGAGCGGCCACTGCACTCCAGTCAGGGTGACAGAGTGAGACTCCAACTCAAAAAAAAAAAAAAAAAAAAAATAGTAAGAGCCATCTATGATAAACCCACAGCCAACATATTGCTAAATGGACAGAAATAGGAAGCATTTCCTCTGAAAACCAGGACAAGACAAGGCTGCCAACATTGTCAAAGCTGCTGTTACCCCTCTTGTTCAACATAGTGTTGGAAGTTCTAGCTAGGGCAATCAGACAAGAGAAAAAAATCAGGGTACCCAAATAGGAAAAAAAGAAGTCAGATTATCCTTCTTTGCTGATGATATGATCCTATACCTTGAAAATCCAAGAGAATCTGTCAAAAATCTCCTTGCACTGATAAAGGACTTTGGCAAAGTCTCAGCGTACAAAATAAATGTACAAAAGACCATCGCATTCTTATATACCAACAACAAACAGGCAGAGAACCAAATAAAAAGCACAATCCATATCACAACAGTAACAACAACAATAACAAAAATGAAATGCCTCGGCATATTCCTAACCAGAGACATGAAAGACCTTTAAAACAAAAACTACAAAACACTGCTCAAAGAAGTTAAAGATGACACAAACACAAATGGAAAAATATTCCATGCTCATGGATTGGAAGAATCAACATTCTTAAGATGTCCATCCTACCAAAGGCAATCTACAGATTCATCCTATACCCATTAAATTCCAACATCATTCTTCTCAGACCTGGAAACAACAATATAGAAATTCATATGGAAACAAAAATGACCACAAATAACCAAAACAATTATCACCAAAAGAAACAAAGCAGGAGGTATCACATTTCCAGACTTTAAACTTTATTATATGGCTACAATAATCCAAAAAACCTGGTATTGGTACAAGAACAGGCATATAGACAAATGTAACAGGATAGCTTCCAGAGGCAAAATCTCAATTTCTCAACCAACTCATCTTGGCAAAGCTTGCAACAATCACTCAAGAGAGGAGAACAAACTCAGTAAATGGTGCTGGGAAAACTGACTGACCACACACAGAAGAGTGAAACAGGACCCCTACCTTTCACCATACACAAAAATCAACTACAAATGGATCAAAGACGTAAACATAGAACCTCAAACGTTAAGAGTCTTAGAAAATGCAGGAGGCACCCTTACTGAAATCTGGATAGGCAACCAATTCCTATGCCATAAGAAATAAAATAGATAAGTGGTATCTCATCAAACTAAAAAGCTTCTGCAAAGAAAAAGGAACTATTAAGTCAGTGAGGAGACATCCCACAGAATGGGAAAAGATACTGCCAACTGTATATCTTACAAATGCCTGACATCAGGATCTATAAGGAACTCAAACGTGCCAAAGGTAAAAAAACAAACACCCCCATTAAAAAGTGGGCATAAGACAATAAGACATGAATAGACACTTCTCAAAAGAAGACATGAGCAGCCAACAGACACATGAAAAAATTCTCAGTCTCACTCTCATCAGAGAAATGCAAATCAAAACTGCATTGAGATACCACCTAACTCCAGTAAGAATGGCCATCATTAAAACAAACAAACAAAAAATAGATGCTGGCAAGGATGTGGAGAAAAAGGAACGCTTCTACACTGTGGGAATGCAAACTAGTTCAACCTCTATGGAAAATTGTGGCAATTCCTAAAATAACTAGAAATTGACCTTCTTTACAAATCAGCAGTCTCCTTCTGGGAATATAATCGAAGGAACTTAAATCACTAAAAAAAAGATACCTGTCCATGCATTTTTATTGCAGCTCTATTTATAATAGCAGAAACATGAAACCAATCGTGCTGCCCATTGAAACTGGACTGGATTTTTTAAAATGTGGTACATATACATGATGAAATATTATGCAGTCATAAAGGAGAACAAGTGTGGACTTTGCAGCAATTTGGATAGATTTAGAGTCTATAATGCTCAGTGATCTATCACAGAATTAAAGAACTGAGTACCACATGTTCTCACTCGCAAGTGGACCCTGAACATTTACCATAATACAATAAGAAAGGACTTGGCAGTAGTGTAACACTACCAGGAGAAGGTGCACATAACATCAGTAAGGGTACCAGATCTCAAACCAGGTGAAGTGGGGACCAAAGGGAGGCCCAAACTCTGCCTATATGATGACCACTTGTATACCTAATTCTGAATTGTATCCCATATCTTTAAAATTTAAAAAAATGTTTTAAAAGATACATTTAAAAAAAGAAAGAAAATGTCCAGAGGAACAAACACAAAACTACTAACAATAATTCCTTCTGAGAAGGGCATAATTTTGGAGGGAAGGAATCAAATAAAAGACTTTCACATCATAAAGATCTGTATGATTTGGCTTTTTTTTTTTTAAGAGCATATATTTCTTTTATTATTAGAAAGAGAAAAAATGAGTGTGCTACCTCTTGGTAGGAGGGAAGCAGTTTTATTTTCATCAATATTTGTATTTTATGTCAGTTTACAACATGAACCTGTAAGAGAAAGCCCAGAGGAATAATTAGGACAAAGAAATCACAGCAGCAAAAGGTAAGGATTATCTGTACATGATAGCAAATGTTCCAGGTGAAGACCGATCAGGATCTTTCACTGCTCCAGCTCACTCAGAAACCTAACTCTGCCCAAGGGTAAGGCAGAGGACAGGGAAGGCCAAGTAGTTCATTTTTTATCTATTTTTGCAAGTTTTCAATCATCAAGAAGAAATTGAACCTAGAATGGGATGTGTACCCTTGTTGATGTAAGCAGAGAGATACAAGTAGAATATGAGGTGAGTATACACAATTAAGAGAAAGGCTTCTAGCTTAAGAGTCAAAATGCATTAAAAAAAATTGTGCAGCATTAGTTAAACTAGTCAATCTGACTGAGTGCCACTTTCTTCACACTTGGGGATCACTGTCCTAATTCACCACGTTTCTGGGAGAGCTAAATTCACTGAGATATTTAAAACTTCCTGTTACTGAAAGTGCCCATATTATTAACAAAATAACAACAAACTTCAAAGTACACAAAATAAATAATGTATTTGAGAATAAAGACAAGATGCCCAGCTTCGTAAACAATCCAGCAGTATCAGAATGTGAAGGTCTTCTAGTAACTAGAAGCTTCACAGCTCTGCTGGAGAGGATGAACACTGGTCTAAAAGATAAGTACTTGGGTGTCATGCAGTGACTTAGGTAGTAGAGGAGAAATTTCTAAAACCTCTTTGAAATAAAATTATACAGGGCTGGGCGTGGTGGTTCACGCCTACAATCCCAGCATTTTGGTAGGCTGAGGTGAGACGATTGCCTGAGCCCATGGGTTCAAGAACAGCTTGGGCAACTTGGCGAGACTTCATCTCTACAATAAATCAAAAAATTAGCTGGGCGTGGTGGCGCGTGCCTGTAGCTCCAGCTACTTGGAAGGCTGAGGCTGAAGGATCACCTGAGTCCAAGAAGTCAAGGCTGCAGTGGCCATGAGTGCACTACTGCACTCCAGCCTGGGCGACAGAGTGAGACTCCAACTCAAAAACACACAAAAAAGAATAAAGTTATACAACTGGCTCTCAGGAAACTGGAACAAAACTGGAACCCAGCAGATACTATAGAGAATGGAGTGAGCAGAGGAGGATCAGAGCCACAAAACCTAAGCCAAAGACACCGAACCACAAGGAGCACTGGCTGTGTAAACAGCACCTGTAGTGACATCAGGACTGACCTACTGAGGCAGTCACTGTGGGGACTGAGAGCCGTGTCTTTGCAGCCACACGTCCAACAGCAGTGCATCTAAACAGATCACAAGACTCTCCTCTTCACAAATCCCCATTTTAAGGTGGACTCATATTATTAACATCCTTATTCAAGACCTGTGGGCAAGTATATCAGAAATCCCCTCCTAAAGTGGGGAGAGGAAGGAATAGGATGAGAATACTGAGAGATGGAAGAAGGATGCATGCACTTAACCACCCAGACTGCCTACACAGGCCATATTTAATACAAGAACCCTAGTGTTGTGCTGCGGTCTCCCTATATAACTCCTCATCTTGCCACATTCATAGATGCCACACATTTTTTTCTTTCTTTACAAAGGTGTTGATGAGCTCATCTGTAATTAATACTGAAGAGGTAAATTCTTCATAAAGTATAGTAATAGGGTTCCATTTCCTTGACCATGTGTTTTAGTTCATTGACAGTATCTCATATTTGGGAATCACAAATAAAAACCATTGGAACGTGTGTTACGAAAAAAAAAACAACAAAAACCTCTTAATCAATTTAAACCTTTAGTGTTTAGCGTCAAAGACAAGCAGTGCAAAAGCACAGCATGTAAAGTTGTCATTTTTATATATGTCCTTAAGTTCTCTAGGAAAGTAGAAAAAATATTATTTTGTATAAGTTAAAACTGATTAGGTAGAGGAAGTGATAGTTGTGGAAAATGTAATGACAGTAATGATGTTGATACTAATAGCTAGTATGTTTTAATTTGTGCCAGCAAAATGGTAAATAATACATTATATTAAATAATACATCTAATTCTCAAATCAATAATATGAATTGCCTCCGTATTACAAATAAAACAACTAGAGAGGTTAAAGAATCCTCCAAGGTTATGAAACTAGGAAGTATACTGAAAAAGAATTCACTCTCATGAAAAGTGGCTTTATCTAGGAGGAATCTTAGATACTTTCTTTTGTTGGTACTTTAACTGACAGGCTTTCCAAAATGCTTTAAATTCTTGTAATAACCACATATTTTCCCATTTTTAACAGAAAGAAACTTAACCATGCTAGAAAATATTGACTTTTGTGTCATTTAGTAGGCATACAACACATATTAAGATTGATTATACCTGTATCACAGCAGTTAGGGAGTCTGAGACTAGAGGACTGCTTTAGCCTAGGAGTTTGAAACCAGCCTAGGCAACATAGCAAGACCTCATGCCTAGAAAAAAAATTTAAAAATTAGCTGGGTGTGGTGGTATGCACCTGTAGTCCAGCTACTTTGGAGGCTAAGGCAGAAGGATTGTCTAAACCCAGGAGATCGAGGCTGTAGTGAGCCATGATTGTGCCTCTGCACTCCAGGCTGGGTGGCAGAGTGAGACTCTAACTCAAAAAATAAAAGAATTGTTATTCCAAATCAGGCTACTATACGTTCAAATGCACAAAGAAGGCAATAATGACATAGAGATTTTATTTAAAAATTTATAACACACATAGGTTGAGGGATTAATTCCATACACAGCACCCAGAAGACTGACACTGTACTCATATTACCAAAATTAAAACACGATCATCACCATCAAGATTTTATTACTAAAAATTTTATGTTTGGCTCCAAAGATATAAAGGCATCTATTTAAGACAAAAACATAACTATAAAACAAGAATACGTATGGCTGAGTGAGAATAATGATGACTGTTTCTAGGATCACAACAGTTTACGGGGGAGCTTCTCCACCACAGAGGAACTAATTCATTTTGATTTTTCCCAAATCACTCACCTTGCCTACATATTCTCTTAATTGCAAACACAAAGGAGTATTTAAAGTTAACATTCCCAGCCTAGCAAAATCTCATCTCTACAAAAAAAAAAAAAAAAAAATTGGCCAGGTATGGTAGTGTGCACCTGTAGTTCCAGGTACTTAGGAGGCTCAGATGGAAGAACTGCCTGAACTAAGGAGGTCAAGGCTGTGGTGAGCTGTGATCGTGCCACCACAACAGAGACCCTGACCCTCCACCCAAGGGTATCACTTTGTTACTAAGGCTGTAGTGCAGTGGCACAATCATGACTCACTGCGGCCTCAGCCTCCAGGACTCAGGCAATATTCTCACTTAAGCCTCCCGAGTAGCTGGGACTAAAGACAGTCTGTTATCACACCTGATTAATTTTTTTTTTTTGTAGAGATGAGGTCTAGCTATGTTGCCTAGGTTGGTCTTGAACTCCTGGGCTCAAGTGATCCTTCCACCTCGGCCTCCCAAAGTGCTGGGATTACAGCATGAGCCACCTCACTTGGCTTAATTATCTTTTTAAGGTTCTGTTCCAAATATAGTCATGCTCTGAAGTACTGAGGATTAGGACTTCAACATATGAATTTTGAGGGGCCACAATCCAGTCCATAACAAACTAAACCTGCCAAGCAGAAAGTAACAACTATCCTAGACACATTGGTAAGGCACTATGTCTCAGAGAGTAGGCAACAAGTCTTGCATTTAGAGGACTTTCATCTTGGTAAAACTGCAAATGGTCCACTGGTCTTGGGCATTTCAAGATAATACTTCCAAGGTGAAGTTCAAGTTGTCTGTCACTAAAAAAGTTGCATCAATGTCTAACACATACATTTCTTTGGAGACTGAAGACAACACGTACCTCATTTGGGCACACTACTTCAACCCATTTATCAAGTGGCTTCAAAACTTGATAGTTTTGAGTGGGTCCAAGAACAAGAGAAGGATCTACAATAAGTACAGGCTATTACGTGGGCCATGTGACCCAGCAGATGTGATGTGTTTATCTAAGTGGCTGGTCAAGATGCCAATTGGAGTTTGGAACAAGTGGGTAAGTGAATTACAGATCCCTTAGGATCTGGGACCACAGCCATATCATCTTCTATAGATGTCTATAGACATCTTTGGAGAAACAGCTTTTGGCTTGCTCCTGGCCCTTAGCAGCTGAATGCTTGACCTTGGGCCACCAACTTCCCTTGCAAGTTGAGCTTTCCATCATAAACAAGGTGTTGGCTGATCCAGCCAACCATGAATTTGAACAACATACACAGCAACATTCCGTCATCAAATGGAAGTGGTATATACATGGGATTGGGCTTGGGTAGGCCCTGAGGGAACAAGTCAATTGCCTGAGGAAGTTCCCTGGATGCCTCTGACCTCTACTTCTGCTACATGACTTTCTCTCAGCATGACCTCGGGAGGAGGTCTGTATGACAAGTTGCCTTGGGAAGTAAAAATATGGGTGTGGTTTGCAGATGGTTGTGTATAATGTGCAGGTATCATCCAAGGGTGGACAGCTGTAGCACCACTGCCCAGTCTAGAATGCTCCTGAGAACAGTGATGAAGGGAAATCTCTTCAGTGGACAGATGCCAAACAGTGCATTAAGTTGTTCATTTTACCTGGAAGGAGAGATGCCTGGAAGTTCAGGTCTACTGTGAATCATAGACATTTGTTAAAGGTGAATGGCAAGATGTTCAGTCACGAGGAAAAGAAATGAGAGGAAATTGTGGCAGGGGGTCTGGGGAAGAAGAACGAGACTAGATTTCTCCAGACATTCAAAGAATGTGAAGGTCCAGCCAAATCTTTTGACAGGGTCTTTCTAACAGCCTCTCACTGGCCCCCATGGCTCCCCATGGTGCATGTCCCCTTGGTTGCTATGAGTCATAAACGGGCTTGTTCAACTACAGGTTGTTCCTGAGGCCTCGGCTGCAAAGGCCGGGTGGGGTGTGAGTGGCCAAAGATAGCTCCGAGTGTAGACTGGTCTTCCACTTAGGTTCAGGCAGGAACTACTTCAGCAGCTTTCCAGGGTGTCTGGATCTCCCTTGGCATGTGCCCAGATCCACAGGGAAAGGGGATGGCTTCAAGTCTCAATAAAATAAAGAAAAATGTCAAATAAAGACAAACACTATTTACCACAAATAAGGGACTAGAGAGCTCAAGAAATAGTGCTTGGTGCCCAAGCTGCAGGTCCAGTGGGGATGGACAAAAATGAGCAAAAATTCAAGAAGCTTCTTTCACCTTAAGCTTTCCACTCTTATGAGAAAATGGAAATGGCCAGGTGTTTGTGGGAGCGTTTAGGCAGGATGCCATTGGGTGTATCGGGTACTGTACAGGGAGACAGAACCAGCTCAGGGCCCAGTGAGAAATTAAAACTTGGGATCCCATCCATAAAGCAGGATTAAAGACTGCACGTAAAGGCATGGCACATGACGATTTCTCCTTTAAAGCATCTCTACCTACACTATCTTCCCTCTATAAAGTTCTCCTTTGCTCCCAGAGTTTCAGACACACCAAATTTGGACTTCTTTGAGTCTCAGGACCTTTGTATTTGTTCTGTTCCTGGCTGTACAAAACTAAATATATAGAGAGAGCATTACAGAGGGAAGATATATATAAAGAGAAAGAGAGACATAGCACCCAGTTCACACACCCAAAAAGAGTGAGAAATATTTGTTTTGTTAGAATGCTTAGCTAAAAATCATCTTAGCAAGAAAAGATGATAAACATCTCGCAGACAAGATTATCTGCTCTTTGGACACCAGTCTCTTTCTGAGCCACTCCTATCATTGTTCGATAAGCTCAGGAACAAAATGTCATGGCGGCAGGAATGGGGGTCATGCATAAGTTTGGCTACATGGACATTCATTCACGAAAGCTGTTGCAGCCAGAGCTACTGCTAAGTGTACCATCAGTCAATAGAAGAGACCAACATCAGATCCTTAAAATGACACCATTCCTGAAGGGAACCAGCCAGTAATGTGAAAACAGGACGATCACACTGAACCATTTCTAACACAGAAGAAGCAGCACTTTAAAAAAACAAATGTGAGGGCGGACACAGTGGCTCATGTCTGTAACATTTTGGGAGACCAAGGCAAGAGGATTGTTTGAGTTCAGGAGTTCGAGACCAGCCTGGGCAATATAGCGAGACCTTGTCTCTACAAAAAAAAAGAAAAAAATTAGCCAGGCTTGGTGGTGCATGCCTACAGTCCCAGCTATTCAAGAGGCTGAGGCAGTAGGATTGCCTGAGCCCAGGAGTTTGAAACTGTGGTGAGCTGTGATCTTGCCACTACACTACAACCTAGGTGACAGAGGGAGACCTGTCAAAAAATAAAATTAAATTAAAATTTTAAAAAATAAATTAAAAGCGTGACTAGACAAACACTTTGAATACAGCTTAAGAACCTTCCCTGACTGCACTACTTCTGCTAAAGTTATCATTGTAGACTTACATAATGTCTTACAACATCATTTCTGACCATGGAGCTCATTTACCCCTAAATGAAGTGCAGCAGCCGACCTGCCGTGCAATTTGCTAGTCTTATCACGTCCCCATCCTTCTGAAGCAGCGGGCTTGACTGAACAGTGCAGCGGCATTTTGAAGACGCACCGTTTCAGCAGACCATGCACGGCTGAGTGGCGACCCCCTGTGGGGCTCAGACAGAATGCTCTAGGACACTGTATATCAGGACCCAATATAAAGTGCTGTTTCTCCAATAGTCAGAATTTATAGATCTGAGAATCAAGGGGTGGAAATGAGAAGGGCTTCCTTTCATTTTTATCCACCAGCAAAATTCTTTCCTCTATTCTCAGCCATCTTAGGCTCTGCTAGTCTAGAGCTCTTATTCTAAAAGAAGAAATGCTTGTACCAGAAGTCACCTGACCACTTTGGGTTCCCTTTACACTAAAACATTGAGTATAGAAAGGGTTGCTATGCTGGCTGGGGTGTTCGATCCAGATTATCAAGGAGAAATTGGATGGTTTCTGTGTAATTGGGATGATGAAGAGGGCGTTTGAAATGTAAGGTGTCCTCTGGGTTGCCTCTTAGTGCTCAGATTTTCTGTGATTAAGGTCAGCAGAAAACTGCTAGGCACATTGGCTCATGCCTGTAGTCCCAGCACTTTGGAAGGCTCAGGCAGAAGGACTGTTTGAGTCTAGCAGTTCGAGACCAGTCTGGGCAACATAGGAGAACTCATCTTTACAAACAATTAGAACAAAGAAAAAAATTAGCCAGGTGTGGGGCGTGCACCTATGATCCCAGCTACTTGTGAGGCCTGAGGACAGGACGTTGAGGCTTTGGTGAGCCATGATCATGCTACTGCACGCCAGTCTGGGTGACAGAGAGAGACTTTAACTCAAATTTTTTTTAAAAAGTGGAAAACTACAGCTCAATTCAGGCAGAACCTTTCAGGAAAGAGGGTTTATGCCACCTCGTCAGGCAAGGGATGGTGACCAGCTTGGGGCCGTTGAGAGGAAAGAGAATATAGAATGGGTGGTGGAAGGAGGTGTTATGAATATCTGATGCAATCACATGACCAGCTGCAGAAACAAGCACTGTAATTGTCATGAATATTTCTTATTTAGGTGTGAAATGAATATGTTGTCATATGTGTAAATACTTGCATGTTATGAATATTATAAGAATTTTTGGTTTTGTAGCCCCCCTTATCCCCTTATTATTCCACATAAGCTGTGTTCATTGCAGTTAACTTTGTGTGCCAGTGTTTAAGTGGGACTATGAACAAGCTAGAAAAAGCAAGAACATCACCCAATGATGTAAAAGAAACTTGTAGCCTTTTCTAGAAAAAGATTATCATAGTATTGGTTGTATGAAGAATAATAGTGTCATGCTAAATAGAAGCATGCTTTAGAAGGGTCTCTACTTGGTGATTAAGCGTCATCAGGAAGATGACACTGTGTGTATGCCAGTGACAGTAGATGACCATGGAGCTCATTTACCTCTAAATGAAGTGCAGCAGTTGACCTGCCATGCAAATTACTAGTCTTACCACATCCTCATCCTTCTGAAGCAGCAGACTTACCTGAACAGTGCAATGGCATTTTGAAGACTCAGTTACAGTTTCAGCAGACCATACACGGCTAAGTGGTGACCCCCTGTGGGACTCAGACAAAATGCTCTAGGACACTGTATATCAGGACCCAATATAAAGTGCTTTTTCTCCCATAGTCAGAATTTATAGATCTGAGAATCAAGGGGTGGAAATGAGAGGGACCTCCTTTCATTATTATCCACCAGCAAAGTTCTTTCCTCTATTCTCAGCCATCTTAGGCTCTGCTAGTCTAGAGCTCTTATTCTAAAGGAAGAAATGTTTGCACCAGGAGTCACCTGACCACTTTGGGTTCCCCTTTACACTAAACCCATGAGTATAGAAAAGGTTGCTATGCTGGCTGGGGTGCTGGCTTCGTAATGTGCTAACTTGGCTATGCAGAACATTTCAGAGTTTCCTGTCCTGCATGCTTTCTGTGGAGGTGAGCCCCAGAAGGAATCTTGGGTGGTATGTGAAGTCAAGCTGTAGGCATTCATAGCTCACACACATCACTAATCTCTAATTCACCTCCTCACCGTGAGGCGTTAGTTAGGCCAACCAATGCTCCCTCTTTCCGTTGGTCCATCTGCTTCTCCAATTCCTGAGCTGGAGCTTGTGTGCCAGTGTTTAAGAGGGAGTATGACTCTCACAGAACCAAGGTCAGAGGAAACAATAACTGAGATAGGTGTTAGTCCATCCCTGTGGGCCCCAACTTCCTGCTCTCCACCCCCTTATATGCATCCTCCCTTTCTGAGGGCCAAACCTGTGAACTTCAGGCTCAACCAGAGAATACAGATGCAGAGAATACAGCCTTACAGAGCACATTAAAACTACTCCCACCATTGTGTACACTGAAAGTACTGTAGTAAATCCCCGTGTGTGTGTGTGTGTTTCTGTATGTGTGTGTGAGAGAGAGACATATCCTCATGGTTCTGCTCAAAGATACACTTTACTTATTGATTTAGCTGTCTCTGCACATGTATTGCATTTTTCTGTTTTTTATTTTTATGAAAACATGCATTGGAAATGTTGTCTTCTAATAATTGACATATGAAAAGATATGATAATTTTATTTGTGTGTATGTGTGTATGGTCACTTCCAAGAAACTGCCACTGAAAACTGTGGCCTCAGCATACTCCTAAACAGACAAAAATTGGAACAATTTCCCCTGAAAATTGGAACAAGACAAGATCGCTCACACTCACCCCTCTTGTTCAACATTGTTTGGGAAGTCCTAGCTAGGGCAATTAGACAAGAGAAGGAAATGAGGGACATCCAAATAGGAAAACAGGAAGCCAAGTTATCCCTCTTTGTTGATGTTATGATCCTATACCTTGAAAATCCAAGAGAATCTGTCCAAAACCTGCTTACACTGTTAAAGGACTTTGGCAAAGTCTTAGGGTACAAAATAAATATGTAAAAGACAGTTGCATTCCTAGACACCAACAATAAGCAGGCAGAGAACCAAATAAAAGGCACAATTCCATTCAAAAAAATGAAATACCTTGGCATTTTCCTAACCAGAGGAGAAAAAGACCTTTACAATGGGAACTACAAAACACTGCTCAAAGAAATCCAAAGAAGACACAAACGAATAGAAAAATATTCCATGCTCATGGATAGGAAGAATCAACATCGTTAGACTGTCCATCCTACCAAAGGCAATCTGCAGATTCAGTGCAATATCCATTAAATTACCAACATCATTCTTCTCAGACCTGGAAATTACAATACAGAAATTCATATGGAAACATAAATGACCACAAATAGACAAAATAATCCTTAGCAAAAGAAACAAAGCAGGAGGTATCACATTTCCAGACTTCAAACTTTACAATAAGGCTACAGTAATCAAAACATCTTGGTATTGGTACAAGAACAGGCACATAGACCAATGGAACAGGATAGAGAATCTGGACACAAAGCCTCAATTCCTCAACCAACTCATCTTTGACAAAGCCTCCAACAACAATCACTGGGGAGAGGAGAACCTATTCAGTAAATGATGCTGGGAAAACTGGCTGATCACAGGCAGAAGATTGAAAAGTACCTCTACCTATCACCAAACACAAAAATTCTCTCTAAATGAATCAAACGCCTAAACGTAAAACCTCAAACTATAAGAATCTTAGAAAATGCAGGAGACACCCTTATGGAAATTGGAACTGACAAAACCAATTCTTATTCAGAACCCTGAAGGCCAACACCTTAAGAAATAAGATAGACAAGTGGAACCTCATCAAACTAATGAGCTTCTGCAAAGCAAAATAAACCATCAAGAGAGCAGGTAGACAGCCCACAGACTGAGAAAAAATATTTGCCAACTGTATATCTGACAAAGTCCTAACATCTAGAATCTACAAGAAACTCTAACATGCCAAAAGGAAAAAAATAAACAGCCTCTTTAAAAAGAGGGCAAAAGACAAGAATAGACACTTCTCAGAAGAAGATATACGGGCAGCCAACAGACACATGAAAAAGTGCTCAGCCTCACTCATCATCAGAGAAATGCAAATCAAAACCACATTGAGATACTGCCTAATCCCAGTAAGAATGGCTATCATTAATAAAACAAACAACAACAGATGCTGGCAAGGATGTGGAGAACAAGGAACGCTTCTACACTGCTGGTGGGAATGCAAACTAGTGCAACCTCTTTGGAAGACAGTGTGGCGATTTCTGAAAGAACTAGAAATTGACCTTCCATATGACCCAGCAATTCCCCTATTGGGAATATACCTGGAGGAACTCAAATCATTCTACAAAAAAGATAC
>CAUYQG010054961.1:0-19537 GCA_963574415.1 Tarsius wallacei | reverse complement strand
CCCAGCTAATTTTTTTGATTTATTGTAGAGATGAGGTTTCGCCTGCCCAGGCGGGTCTCGAACCCGCGGGCTCAGGCAATCCACTCACCTCAGCCTCCCAAGGCGCGGGATTACAGGCTGAGCCACCGAGCCCGGCTTGTTGCTGTTTTTTTGCTTCAGATTTCAAGATCTTCAGACAGAAAGACTTCAAAGTAGGCTATGTCTGGATCCAGAGTCATGTTAGCTGCAAAAACTGTCAGAAAGTAGACAGCACCAGGTTGACACTGGCTTACTGGGCTCTCAATGACTAGATAAAAGTGGGGAAAGAAGTTGACTCTGACCCATGGAGCCCCTATTCTTCCTCCTCCACACAGCTAGAATGAGAAGTACTTCTCCAAATGTCATCAGGGTCATGAATCCCAGAGCTGCTAGGAGACGCAGGCACTTATATAGGGAAGAGGTACTTCAGATTCATGACATCTGGAGGTCCTAGTTCCTAGGACTGAAGGAGCTATTGAGAAATCCCCTCTCCTTCATACTGTCCTCTTATGTTTCACAGCATTTTGTATAGACTACTCTTGTGTCACTGCACTATTATTGTTTCATGTGTCTCTTCTTTACTAGACTAGAACCCAAGAAGGTGGAGACTGTGCTTGGTCATCTTTGTCCATCTTTGAGTCATTTCCTGAGAGTGAGAGACTCAGAAGAGTCACGTGGGAGAAGTTTTTATGCATTTACCAAACACAGTTTTCTTTTTAGAAACACAGCTAGTTGATATTTCTCATCATACTTTGGGTATCCAGGAGAGAAGAATTAGCCTAAGCCTGGCCATGAGAAACCTTTGGCACAATATTTCCACTCCTTCTTCTGCCGACTGAATGTAGAGGAGGGTGAGGCCCTGGAAGGCCTGTGTGGAGCAGAGCTCTCACCTTTCATGTGATCTGTCCAGAATGCTGAAGAAATGGAGAAATAAATTTTTATTATGCTTAGAGAACAAGAGTGGATAGCTAGCCTGTCCTGATGAAAATTTTTATATGCTTAGATAACAAGAGTGATTAGCTAGCCTGTACTGATGAATATAAGCCATGACCAAAAGTTGATTCCCTTTACAGACTATTTCTATAAAAAGAAAAATGGACAGTTCTGTGTACTAGATACTGAGGTAAAACACAACCCCTGCCTTCAAGTAGTCTGCAATGAACTCAGTCTTGTGACAATCTAAGAAGCAAATAATATGAATTCAAAGAGAACATCTATAAAATCTTGTCATTTTTTCCTTCTTAAAGTCCTCACAAGCTTCTTCTATTCTCTATTTCATTTATTTACTTTAAAGAATACTTTAAATTTAATGTTTCTGCCAGCCTGGGTGACAGAGTAAGACCTTGTCTCAAAAAGAAAGAAAGAACGAAAGGAAAGAAGGAAATGAAACTTATGATACTTTTTACTTTTATTTATTTCCTGAGCACTTACCAATATCTAACATACCATTTATATTACTACTTGCTTTGTTTTCTTTCTGTTTTCTACCTTAACTATTTGTGTTATTTTTGAATGGGGATTTTTTGTTTTGTTCGCTTCTATGCCCTAAGCATCTAGAATGATAATGGCTAACATTCACTCTCATAGCTGTGCGCTGTGTTCTGTACCAGGTATTCTCCACACTTTATTTCACTCCTTAACATCTGCTGGGAGCAGTAGGAGCAATTAACTCTATTTCTGGGTGAGAAAAAATAGAGTTTCAGAGAGGTTATGGAATCTGCCCTGCTTTGTCTGAATGAGAATAAAAAAGAATAAGGCCAGGTGTGGTGGCTCACATCTGTAATCCCAACACATTGGGAGGCCAAGGTGGGTGGATTGATTAAGCCCAACGTTCAAGACTAGCCTAGGCAGCATAGCAAGACCTTGTATCTACAAAAAAAAAAAAAAGAAGCAGAAGAAAGAAGAAGAATTTGTAAAAATTAGCCGTGCATGGTAGCATACATCTGTATTCCTGGCTGCTTGGGAGCCTGAGGCAGAAGAATCACCTGAGCCCAGAAGGTGAGGCTGTGGTGAGCCATGATCACGTCACTGCACTCCAGCCTGGGCAACAGAGTGAGACTCCAACTCAAAAAATAAAATTAATTAATTAAATTAAGTTAAAATGTATTGACCAGCAAGAGAAAATGGACACAGAAGCATGAACTCTTATGATGTATTTGGGACACTGCAAGTGGTGTGGTCAGGCAGTGTGGGCAGCATTTATCAGGGGCAACCAAAGATGGAGCAGAAATTGGCAGCCTGGGACATTGAGTGCCTGTAATACAAATAAAGGATCCAAGGATAAAATCCAGTTTCCTTTATCTTTTAGGCCAGCGTTTCTTCAGTTGAGTTATACAAAACACTTGTTTAGACAAAAGCTGGTTTTTAGAATATATCTGAAAACATGTCTTTTAACTTCTAAGGGAGATGGAAACTAGTTAAAAAACACAGCATTAAAAATTAAAATTTGTCATTATGGAAGTCATTTGTTACTAATATGATAAACGTAGCACTTTCCTTGGAAACTGGAACCACTCCACAAATAAGTGATTATAAGGATGTTAACCTGATGATGTAGAGTCTGCTTAGCTTGTGTTTTTTAAATTAAAACTGACATTAAAATGATTTTTAAAAAATTTTAAATTTCTTTTAAAATTCACAAATCTGCATAGCATCACCCACCTGATTACAACTGCAGGAGGCAATAAAAAGTCACAGAATTTTGGGAACTCAGAGGAATGCATTTAGATTGCTGTTTTGGCAAGCTTACTTTGAAACTCTAAACTATGGTAAATACTGTCATAACTTTTAAGAAGGAATGTGGTTGATTTTTCAGGTTTTCTGATATTTGTTTAAACTAAACTTCTTAAAATGAAAAGTGTTGCAATCCCTCTTGGGGAAGGGAAAGCAGGAGGCCAAGGAGTAGAGTGATTTGCCAGCGAATGCTCTTGAGAAAAGGGCCATGGTAAACTGAGGCTCAGAGATTTATGAAAGAAGAAGAGGATGGAAGCGGTGGCTCATACTTGTAATCCTAGCATTTTGGAAGGCGGAGGTGAGAGGATTGCCTGAGCCCATGAGTTTGAGACCAGCCCGGGCAACTTAGCAAGACCTCATCTCTACAATAAATCAAAAAATTAGCTGGCCGTGGTGTCGCATGCCTGTAGTTCCAGTTACTTGAAAGGTTGAGGCAGAAGGACCGCCTGAGCACAGCAGGTTGAGGCTGCAGTGGCTGTGAGCATGTCACGGCACTCCAGCCTGGGTGACAGAGTGAGACTCCAACTCAAAAAAAAAAGAAAGAAAGAAAGAAAAAGAAAGAAAAAACTGGGGAGATGGTTCCTGCAAAAGGACCAAAAAAAAAAAAAAAATCCACAGTAGAGGAGTCAGGTCTTTTTCACTAAAGACCCGCTGGGAGACCTCCTTTCTGGGCCTATACACAGTAAACTGTCCCAGAATGAGGGGCTTTAGCTCATAGCTTGGGTGAAGTAAATGGGGTAGGTTTGGTAGTATTGAATGAGGAAGGACTGCATTAAAAACCTCAGTGATTTTCTTCATGTCTGTCCTTTTCCCTGGAATACAGTACTGAAATGGAAATCCTAAGGAATGAATGGAAATGGTTCCATTTCCCTCTAGTCATGAGAAGAGGAGCCTTCCCCTGAGAATCACCTCGAACAGAGTAGCCCCTAAGTTACGTGCACTTGTTGAGTGAAGCATTTTTGGTAGGGAAAGGAACAGCAGCAGGAATTTGAAATCCTAAGTACTAGTCACAATTCTACCACTTACACTACATGTGGCTTCAGCCAAACCATCTAGTGTCTAGATTCCCACCAATAAAACGGAGAGTTTGGTATCACCTGTGCTATTAACACTGCCAGAGCACTGGCAGAGCAATTAAAAACCTGTGAGAAGAGAATATGATGATCTAAATGAGCTTTTATGTGTGTGTTTCTTTTGAATTTTGCTTAGCACCCAGCCCATCCTAGTCATTTAATAAGTATCCAATAAATAATGTGAGTTGAAAAAAATGAGAATGGAAACCCTATTTTCAGGCAGAAAAAAGAATTTGATGTCTATGGCAATTCTTTTAAAAGATGTTTTGCAAATTTAGTGAAACATATACACAGAAAAAGTTAAATTAAGCTGGGCACGGTGGCTCACACCTGTAATCCCAGCACTTTGGGAGGTGGAAGCAAGAGGATTGCCTCAGTACAAGACCAGCCTGGGCAACTTGGCGAGACTTCGTCTCTACAATAAATTAAAAAATCACCCAGGCATGGTGGTACAAACCTGTGGTTCCAGCTACTTGGAAGGCTGAGGTGGAAAGATCACCTGAGCCCAGCAGGTCAAGGCAGCGGTGGCCATGAGCATGTCACTGCACTCTATCTAGCCTGGGCAACAAAGTGAGACTCTGACTCAAAGAACAAAAAAAAGACAAAAACAAAACAAAAAAGAAAAAGTTAAATTAATAAAATAAAAACTATCCATACAGCCAGAATAATAAATGTACATAAATGTGATGGTCTTGAGTCAATGTGTGCCCCATAAGCAAATTTCCTCCAAATAACAGTCTTGTAAGGATTAAAGAAACATGGGAGGCTGAGAAGCCTACTTTCCTCATCCCTGTCATGAACACAGATGTTGCTGTGGATGAAGGAGGAGGCAGGCAGGTGGATGCACACTCCTACACAGGTAACTGCTTGACAAAGGTTAGCTTTTAGGGAGACAAGACAAACCCAAGGAAATAGTTTTAGCAGAGATTCGAGCACAGCAGGCAGTTCTGCTGCCTTCATTGTTCCACTTGCCTAAAAAGTGCTGTTTCAGTGCCATTCTCTATTTTTCTCATTTTCTAAAATAAAGATAAATTACTTTTAAAATCAGAAACCCATAAACACAAATTACTATTTTAACAATTAAAGCTTGATCCCAAGACAAAACCTAGCAACAGGTGTAGTCATAGGCAAGCCACTTTATCTCTGAATAACAATTATTTCATTTATAAAATGAATGAATAGTTGGGCCACAATCATTTCTATAGTTCTCAGTAGTGTTTGGAAAACTTTTTTTGTTGTCGTTAAATTGTAATATGTCCTATAATAGTCTATACATATTATATCACATTTTGGTGACACTAATTTCTTCTCATATGCTCTAGTTGCCTTAGAATGGAGGAAGGCGCCATGAGCAATAGCTTTCATCACTGGTTTTCAGATCTCTAGTCTCTGACAATCATCAGTCAATTAAGAAATTGCATTAACTGTGCCATATATCTGGGCATATTTGCCTACGTGTAGTTGTGAGCACATAGGTCAATAAACAATGTGAGTGCTTCCCATGGTTCTGCCACTCTACTCCAAAGAGTAACACCTGACTATGGCCAGAAGCCTCCAGATGTATTAAAACAATGGAGGTATCAGTAAAGCACCATGAGAATATTCTTTTTTTTTTTTTTTTTTGATTTGGAGTCTCACTCTGTTGCTCAAGCTAGAGTGCAGATGCATGCTCATGGCATGCCTGCTGGGCTCAGGAAATCCTTCCGCCTCAGCCTTCCAAGTAGCTGGAACTACAGGCACGTGCCACCACGCCTGGCTAATTTTTTTTTATTTACTGTAAAGACGACGTCTCGCCAAGTTGCCCAGGCTGGTCTTGAACTGCTAGGTTCAGGCAATCCTCTTGCCTCCGCCTTCCAAAGTGCTGGAATTACAGGCATGAGCCACTGTATCTGGCTTGAGAATATTCTTATTGTTTCAATTTGGAAACTTTCCCTAGTCTCCATAGATTCCATTCCACAACACTTACCCCCTTTTAAAAAATTCTGAGGTTTTTTTGTTTTTGTTTTTGTTTTTAATTTTTTCAGAACTGCTACTGCTTTGGAATAGGAAAATGTCAAAATACTTATGGAGACACTACTGGTCACAGATAGTTGTACTGAGGTCTCATTTCAGATCTGACAGTAAACTATGCTAATTTTTTAAACATTGGGGCTTCAGTTCTACCTTAGACCATTGAACTTCACTAAGGTCCCTGCCATTTCTGATTTTTTACCTTTCTTTCCATACTGCTTCTGGGAGATAAGAGGAGCTGGATTCAGTTTATAAGCAGAATAAACTGCTGTGTTTCACAGCAGAATTGTTTGCTGTGAACTGGACACAGAGGATAGGTAAAGGGCGTAAAGAGAAAAGCCAGGCAGAGTCCTTGGCCTCAAGGAGCCCTCTGAACTCACATTCCCACCCTTATCTCCTTCACGCATACCCACCTGGCAGTTTCCCCACAGCCTACTCTCATATACTCATATCTCTCTGTTGCTTTAATTGAATCAGTCTTTGGGTTTCTTTGTGATTCAAATACTGGGCCAAGTCAGTCCTTTAGTCAGGACTCTCTGCCTCCTGCATCTCAAATTGGAATACAGTCACAGGCAGGAGAGTGTTCAGGTACCACGCTGTGGTTTGCTATTGGCAGGGCTCTCCTGAGGACTCCATATAGACTTCGTGTCTGGCTGAGATGCCATGTCTTCATACCGCCCCTCTTCCTGTCTCCCAGCAGTCAGTGCTGCAACAGATTTTAACAGGGATGAACTCTTTTGTATTTACAATGTAAGGCAGCTATGATTTCAGGTAAAGAAGGCAAGTCTCATATAGACCAATGGAACAGGATAAGCAAAAATTGAGAAGCAAAATCTCAATTTCTCAACCAACTCATCTTTGACAAAGCCTCCACCACCAACCACTGGGGAGAGGAGAACCTATTCAGCAAATGGTGCTGGGAAAACTGACTGACCACATGCAGAAGATTAAAACAAGATCCCTACCTATCACCATACACAAAAATCAGCTCTAAATGGATCAAAGACCTAAATGTATAGGTCTTTGACCTTATAGTTTATCTCAAACTATAAGAACTTTAGAAAATGCAGGAGACACCCTTATGGAAATTGGAACTGGCAACCACTTACTGATCAAAACACCAAGCGCCCATGCCATAAGAGACAAGATAGACAAGTGGGACCTCATCAAACTGACAAGCTTCTGCAAAATCAAAGAAATCATCAAGAGATCAGGGAGACAGCCCACTGACTGGGAAAAAATATTTGTCAACTGTATGTCTGACAAGGCCTAACATCAAGGATCTCGAAGGAACTCAAATGTGCTGAAAAGAAAAAAACAAACAGCCCCATTACAGAGTGGGCAAAAGATACGAATAGACAGTTCTCAAAAGAAGATGTACAAGCATCCAACAGATACATGAAAAAATGCTCAGTCTCACTAGTCATCAAAGAAATGCAAATTAAAACTACACTAAGATACCACCTAACTCCAGTCAGGATGGCTATCACCAATAACTCAAAAAACAGCAGATGCTGGAAAGGATGCTTCTACACTGTTGGTGGGAGTGTAAACTAGTATAACCTCTGTGGAAAACAGTGTGGCAATTCCTAAAAGATCTAAAAGTCGACTTTCCATATGGCCTCCAATCCTCCTACTGGGAATATACCCGGAAGAACTCAAATCACTCTATAAAAAGGATACCCACACACGTATGTTTGTCACAGCATTGTTCACGGTAGCAAGAACATGGAACCAGTCATGCTGCCCATCAAAAGAGGACTGGATTAAAAAAATGTGGTACATATGCACGATGAATATTACACAGTCATAAAGAAGAACAAAATCATGAACTTCACAACAACCTGGATGGACTTAGAGTCTGTAATACTGAGTGATCTTTCACAGAAACAAAGAACTGAGTATCACGTGGTCTCACTCATAAGCGGACCTTGAACAATTATTGTAATACTATAAGAAAATGATAGGTAGTAATGGGAAACTGCTGGGAAGGGGGCGGGGAAGCAGGATTGGTAGTAGTGGGAATTTGCCTGGGGAAGGAAGGGGCACACCTCATTAACAAGGGTACCTGCATAATGAACATTTGTATGCCTAACCCTGAATTGTACCCCACACCTTTAAAGTAAAAAAAAAAAAAAAAAATCAAAAAATTTTTTAAAAAGAAGTCAAGTCTAAAGATCTGCCCACACAGATTTGGGTGGGCCAGCCTCACAACATCACTGCTAATCTGGGCTCTCGTGACCAGGTGGCATAAGGCATTTGAGCTCAGTGGGTCTGTTGGCAATATCCATGTGTGTGTACTTGGGAAAGAGCAGGTGACATGGCTGCCTGGTTCTGGGAAGGGAGAACAAGCTGGGGAAAAACAACTTTGTATTAAAACAACCCCTTTCCCCTAACACACACACTTTTCAAAAATTTCTTTGGCCCTACAAGGATTTTGTAGGAAGGTGGGTGGTGGGATACACAACAGAACCAAGAGAATCAAGTCAGGTAGAAAAGAAGTAAGAGAAATAAGAAATTTTCTTGTGAGGAGAGAACTTTAATAGAGGGCAAGTAGAATGAGTAAAACTACTGAAATGAAACTCTGGAGCAACTGAGACCCAGAAAAGACACAGATCAAGTAAGTTATCAACTATAGCCTTAGAAAACTTTGGTGAGATAAATGCTCTGCAAGCATCCCTTCAAAATCCAAACCTCTCTGGCTATGGCACCATTTAAGTACAACAGACCCACATGCAGGTAGTAACTGTGCTCCTGACCGAGAAGCATGATGTTTTGACAAAGAAGCGTTTCATTAGGAGTGTGAGCTGTAGGATTACACCATCTGGATTCACATTTGGCTCAGCTGGCTTCACTGGGTGATCTTGGGCATATTATTTACCCTCTCTAAGCCTCCTCTTTAAAATAGGCTTAATTGTAGTGATGATTTCATAGAAAGATTGTAAAGATGGAACAAGGGTGTGCATATGAAGCCTTTGTTTCAATGACTGTTTCAGAGTGCTAAGTAAACATGATCTATTGCTCTAATAACTTTTACTCCAATTTACTTGATAAGGCGGTTTTTTATTGACATATAGCTCCCCCTCTAGATTGCAAATCCTTGATGGAAGATACCTGGGCTGGTTATTCTCTATTTGAACTTCCCTCCTTCTTCCTTATCTAATTTACTCCCCACACTTCTCCAGCTGCTCTGAGCCCCACAGGCTGATCTTGTGGGACTATGTCATCTTTTGCAGCCCAGCTTCTGATGAGGACACACAAGGAGTGGAAGGGCAAAGATTTCAGGCTATCTATTTTCCCTTTTCCCTCCTTATCACGCAGCAGGTGACAGTGGCCACTTTCCTACTGTAAAAGCCACAACTCCTGTCTGGACCCTCTACTATGGCTATAAATCTCAACTACTTTGAAAATGCTTTCCCCTTGCTCCTTCAGGCCCATGGGTAATGGTTTCTGCTGTAGCCACAGGGTATGTCACTATCTTTTGTTGATATTCCTAAAATCTTCCTGTCTTTGCAAATGATCCTGTTACCCACCCACCATGTGGGTTTAATTACTTGACAGGTGGCAGTCCAATGGTCACAACCAGGAGGATTTAACAAAGGGAATTTTATTGCTGGCAACAAGTAAGGAAGACACTGGGGATAATTCTCCAAAGCAGTGCCTCCCTAAACAAAGGTGAAACAGGGTTTTCATTAGGCTGCTTAGCTAAGTTACTGTATGCAGAGGCGGAGTAAAAGTTGTGGATCATGGTTCTGTGTACCTTACATGTATAGAAAATGGTGAATAAGTTTCTATCTGGGCGGGGTTTTTTAGTATGGTAATGATGAGAGTTTCCAAAGTTAATCTCCAAGTCAGGGATCTCTGGATCCAACTGGTTTTTGTTTTACCAGGGCTGGGTTTTTTCCTGGAACTTTTCTGAAACAAAAAAAACTCAAGGTGCAACAGGCAGAAGTGGGTGCTTTTTCATTGCATGTACCCGGAAAAACAGGGACCCTGGGTTACAGTCTCTTCAATTAAGTTCTCTTCAAGTGCTTTTTTGGTTGTGCCCTATTTCCTGCCAGGACTGTGACTGGTGCTTATCTCACTCATTTGTTTGTGTCTTCAAGAACCATGTCATCCATGAAGACTTTCTCAAAGCCAAGAATCCACTTGGTCTTTGGGTTGGACCCCAACTTTGGGGGTGTCTCCTTCCTGAAACACTTGTAGCCAGTAAAAAAGAAACAAGCAAGCAAGCAAACAAACAAAAATCTCTCTTTTCAATGAACATTTAATACGTTATAAGGCAGATGAGAGGACCTAGAACTCCACCAACCCTATCAGGTCAACCTTTCTGGAACCCAGGCTTTTTTAGAACTCACAATGACACTGATCCAGTCCAGATCCTCTACTTTTTTCCTTATCTTTTTGCAGGTGACAGTCAAGCCTATGATACTATAACTGAATTGGCCAAGCTTATAACTAGATGCTTTTCTGATTTTTTAGCCTGGTGATCTTTCCCCTGCCTGAGCGGCTCCTGCTTGACTCTGAGGGCCAGATTTGAAGACTTCTTAATGGGGAAAGAGTCTCTGGTTCCAAGTGTTTTCAGACTGAAATTGGTGGTTTTGACTTTGTGTTCAGGCAGAGAGGCTTCCTGTTCAAGGAATTATTCTATACAGCGAAGATGAAGGCAGCCCCTCTATGGTGCAGAGGTCAGGGCCTACAACAGGGCAGGCCTCCCTGGGCATAGAAAAGGAATGCACCGAGATGGACTGAAGAGGAAAGGTAATGGCAGAGTTGCAGTCTCACTTCTGAGTGAGATTTGCTGTGGGGAGCACTCCTTAAGCTCCATCATTCCTCTCCTTCAAAACTTCATCCAGTCTCAAACCTCTCTTTGTTACTGAAATGCCGGGGATTTGGTCAAGATCCTGTTGCTTACTACAAAGAAAGGCAATCACTGAGATGACAACTGTTGATGTGGCAGAAAGGGGGGTTGGTAGCAGTTAAAGGTATTTCCTTTTGAAAGGCAAGTTGCAAGCTTTAAAGACCAGCCAGGCAGGTTTTGTTTGAAAAGGCCAAATGGCCAGAGACTGATGGCTCTCATGGAAAGGCAAAAGAGTAACTAATTCACAGACTTATCCAAAACCCCTCTTTTGAAGTTGACGGTTTACCTGCAGTTCCTGAAAACCATTTGTTCTTTGAAAAATCTGATTTTGCTGAGTACAACCTTGTAAGATTCCAAAGGAAATTGCTGGAGTCCTGCTCCCGCAAAGTTGAGGGGTTCCCAAAGGTGGAGACAGTGTTGGCGTTTGGGGGGAAAAGAGAGAAAGGGGGAAAGAGAGAGAGGGAGAGAAAGAGAGAAACTGGACACCTGTTATGAGGATGCAGATGCCATTAATTGGGAATTACAACAGGTCTTTTATCCCCAAATTTTGCACAGTCTCACATGTCTTTCATGTGAACACAAAGCCAGGTGAGGGGTGTTCCTCACCCACCAAATGTTCTTTTCAGGAAAGAGGAAGAGAAAATCCCGTAACAGATGTTAACCTTAATCCATGACAGCCTATCCTATAAACCTTTTTCATCCTATGCCTATGCTAATACCAAGTTAAACAATTCTATAGAAACTTAAATACTTATTCTACAACCTAAAGCGACCCATCCCAGAATGTTTGGAATGTGGCCCAGTCCAAAGTTCACAGTGGGCTACCTGCAAGTAACCTAGCCATATTCTTTCAACAAAATGGCTGTCTAAACTTATATTTCTAAAACTACATTCTACAATTACACCTTACTCAACTTCAGTAAATCCTAAAATCACAACCCAGAAACCTGTGACCAGTACGAAGGCTCTTAGATGTGACCCTAGTTTGAACCGTAAGTTGTGTGAAAGCCAAAATTGCAGTTAGTGGAAGCCTAATGCTCAGTGGGCCTCTGTGGCCGGCCCCCAACAGGAAATATGTAATCACTCAACACGACCACCTCCCTTACCTAAACAAGGGTATAAGACCCCACTTATCCCGTTCTGGGGGGCTCGATTTGGACGCATTAGCCCCTCAAGCCCGCTGTGCCAGCCAGAGTAATAAATGCCACTTCCTATAATAGTCTCAGTGTCACGATCTCTCTGTCTTCCCGCTACATTGTTGCCAAGGAAGAAGCCTTTTTATTCGAGTGATATCAGTTGAGGAAAACAGAAGATTCGGTCTCAAATCTGTCTCCTCAACTGACCGATATTGGGGAGAAGGGATATATCTTCTTGTGGGGGTGTTACAGACTGAAATGAGGCCATTTTGGTTATATTAGAAAAGGCATTTTAAAAAATCAGAAACTTGTACTGGGAAATTTTTTTTTGTAGCTGAGTTGGGCTAATGTAGAAGCCACTTGAATTTAAAAATGAACATTTTTTTTCTTCTCCTCATTCATTGCCCTTGGATCTAGTAACTGTTGCTGATACTGAAGGGAACACAGCCATTTGCATCGAGCCCCCTAATAAGCAGGAGATGCAAAAGAACTGCACAACCTTTAAAAAAAGTCTTTGCCAGAACTAGATAAGAAATGGGCTCTGCTGAAACTCCCTAAAACCCAGAAATGTATTTGTTCCCTTAGTCTCTAGATGACAACTTCTTTCTTTCACATCTTTTTATTAATTTTATATATAATGTTAAGCCTTGTAAACCAGAACTCCTGAAATAAGCAAAAAAAAAACAACAACAAAAAAAACTGTAACCAACTGAAAAGTACGCAACCTCAAATTGTTCAAGGTAATTGTAACCTAAAAGAATGGCAGGATTGATGTAATCTGAACATTGGTTTATGACAGTAGCAATTTGGGGTGTAAACACTGATCAAGAAAGAAACTGGGGGGAGAGGGACGGGAGAAGGGAAATAAAAGAAAGAAACTGAGTAATGGTCATAAGACACATAGTCATTATTAATCAATAGTGGGAAAAAATAAAAAATTGTACATTTTATTATAAATACTAGATGGAAACTGCTCGAATAAACAGGTTTTTGGTGGATACACGGCCTATTCCCTGATCCCATGATATCAGAATAAAAGTCCTTACTTCTCTCAGCTCTCTGCCTCTCATATTTGACCACAAAGGAAGCAGCCAATTGTTGGATTGGACCATATGGGGAAGGGAAGGACAGGAATTGGGGAGGGATAAGGAAGCAGCCATGATGAGTAAGGGGTCTGGCATCTTATTGTCTGAATGGGATGGTGAATTTCAGTCCCTTCCTTGAGGGTTGTCTTCCTGAGGAAGGAAGTTTGTTAGAGCAAATATAAATTTCAAGTTTTAACACTGAGAGGGTCAATTTCTATGTTTACTAAATATTAGCTCTATGAGGAAATTGGGCCAGTTTCATACTTATGCTAAAATAATTACATAGAAGAAAAGAAAAGACAGGGCAACTCATAGTTCCATTTATTTTTAGTCATTCCTTACTCATCAGTAAATCAAAGGTAGAGAGTGTTGATAGAATGTGCACATATTAGGAAATTAAATAAAAACAGCTGAGTTAATTATATACAGCATTCTCCTGTTCCAGTAAAAATGAAATATGTATGCATATACAAGCTATGAAATACAAATGATGTAATTTTGATGATTCCAAAGAATGAAATGCTCTTACATTTGCATTTAAAACTGACATTGCACCCTATAAAGATGAATGGTAACATTCATCCTAATAATTAAAACTTCAGATGTTTCTTTACTTAGAACAGCATTAACTAGCAAATAAGAGCCACCATGACAAGTTGAGAGAAAGACTGTAGAAGAAGGTAAGAGGTTTATATTTTAGTACTGTCGATGGCAATTTTCCTCTGCTTTTTTTCTTTTTTTAGAAAGCAGAATTTATTGAGAGGGCAGAAAACTCCCACAGGGAGGGGACCCGAGGGGGTTGCCTGACACTTTTCCTCTGATTTTTAAACAAGGGATCCCACATTTTCATTTTGCTCTGAACTCTGCAAATGATGTAGCCCACCTTGAATGGAAATGACATCCTGCTAGAGGTGGGCAGAGAGAATTTTTCTGGCATGAATCCAAGGTCTCCGGCTCAGTGACTGGGCATGACAAGGGCACTGCCAAGACAAGAGAGCCAGGAGGAAAAGCAGGAGCGATAATAATGACAATAATAATATGTTGAGTTGGAAATACATTGGGGACATTTGAACACCATCAGGCAGGGATTTGGAGAGTCAGACCTGGAGCTTAGGAGAGAGATGGGTTATCCATGGGGTGAAGGGAAAAGGTCTGGCAAATGGCAGAGAACATTCAGGGAATAGTCACAGAGAGGCAGAAGAGCTCCAAGGGAGAATTCCAGAAGAAATTGGAGCAGCGGGGAAGGCAGAACCTGTGTATGGTATTGGGAGTTCAGAAACCAATACTTTAAAATATGGTGCTTTGTACATGCTGAACTGTGTATGTTCTTCAAGTCCATGGAATTCTCCCTAGTGATCATTTATTGCCCCGCTACAGAATTCCTCTTCTCTCCCTCCCATAAAGTGTTTTGCCAGGATGCAAGCTCCCATTCTTTCTGTAACCTCAAAAGGCTATATAAGCTTCTCCACCCCACTGATGGCATGAGTGTTCATTCTGAAGGCTCCTGTGTGTTCACACTGAGTAAGTTTGTACGCCTTTTCTCCAATTAATCTGGCTTTTGTGAGTTGATTTTTTTAGTGACTCTTCAGAGGATGATGGGTAGTTCTCTTGGTTCCAAAAATAGGGTAAGACTTGCCCATGGCACCCCAGCTGCAATAAATGTCACACTTCTTAATTTTTCTAACACAAATTAAATTCTGTCTTGGGATCCCATTTAAAGAATTGGTAAATTCTCTCTAGCCAGTCGTTTTGCATGGCTCTGTGATCCTCTGCTAGTTATGTAGTAACATCCTCAAGATTTACACAGTATTGTAAATTCCTTTGGTTTCAAAATATTGCTGTCACATACCTTAGCTAAGAGAGTAGGTTCCAAAGAGTAGCCAGGTGTGGTGGCTTAGGCCTGTAATCCCAGCATTTTGGGAGACCAAGTCTGGAGGACTGCTTGAATCCAAGAGTTTGAGACCAGCCTGGGCAACACGTGAGAACTTGCGCTACCAAAAAAAAAAAAAAATTAACCAGGCATGGTGGTACACATCTGTAGTCCCAGCTACTCAGGGCTCTGAGGTGGAAGAATCTGCTGAGCTCAGGAGATCTAGGCTGCAATGAGCTGTGATTATGTCACTGCACTCCAGTCTGGGTAACAGTGTGAGAAGTCAACTCAAAAAAAAAAAAAGGAGGAGAAAAATGTGTAGATAGTCTTCCGCCTCCCCCCCGTTGCTGCCTATTTCTTTTCTGTAGGTGGATTTAGAGTGAGGCAAATGAAGCTTAAGCTTTGAGGGTCCTTTCCAAAGTCCTGTACTTAATTTATATGCAGAATTTTGTTTGTTTGTTTTTTTAAAAGGACCCTGAGATTGTATAAGCTTCAGGTTCTTGGAAGGACCAGATACTGTATAATATACACACCAAACCCCAGACAAGCTAGTAGGGTGGTATGCTCTAGGCTGGGTGTTCTCACTGGAAAGTGAATATTACAAACTTCCTCTGATGCCCTTTTCATTGACAAGATATTTAAGGAGGAGCTACCAAGCTGGAAAAAGTAAAGACATTTTTTGAGAGAATGCCCTGCTGAAGAACCGTTGCTATATCTATGCAGTATTTATTGAACATGCAAAGTGTGTATACTGCTTAGAGTATTGCCAGCTGCTGTTGAAGCAGAGTAGCCAGTGTAGCTTGGACACAGACAGATGAGTTTCTTGTAGGCAGTTCTAAATTAAAATAGGGTAAACATTTATATATCTTTTTTATCCATACACGACCATCACTCAACTGATCAGGCATATGATCAGAACTGATCACCTTGAGAGCTGGAATGTGAAACTACCAGTACAATACAATAAATCACAGAAATAGGAAATTATCCAAAACACAGACCAAAAAAAAAAAAAAAGCCCACATCTAGTTAGGCAATATCTTTCATTATTTAGAAGGTCCTTGTGACCTAAAAGGTGGTGAGATGGTAGTCAAAACTCATGACCAGATACCTGTAATCCTCTGCTCTTAGCTCGTGATTTGCTTAATTGTCATTGTAAGATTACACAAACTTCTTGTCAAAGGTAAGCATGTCCCTTTCTCTTAAGGTACCTACAACTCTTCCTTGAGTGTGCCTTTTTTCTGGCTCATAAATTCTTTCTTAAACTATACTTTGGATTCACGTTGAAATTCTTTTCTGTGGCAAAGGCAAGAATCCATGGAACAATACACCACATGCCACCTGGCATCACTGTGACAAATATATTTGAAAGTTTCAATGGCTTTTAACCCAATAGCAATTGATTTCTTGCTACATAATTATCAATGCAGTTGTTCCCTCTTGGCAGGCAGGTTTCCTCAGTGTGACTTCTTTCTCCAGATGTCCTTGGACTGACTCAGTTCTCCCCCATTTCTTGCTCATAGTTCTCAGAATAACTTTGGAAAGTACTGGGCGCAGTCGCGGTGGCTCCTGCCTGTAATCCCAGCACTTTGAGAGGCCAAGGCAAGAGGATTCCTTGAGTCTAGGAGTTGAAGACTAGCCTGGGCAACAAAGTGAGACCTTGTATGTATTTTTTAAAAAATTGTTTTTTAATTTAAAAAAAAGAAAGAAAAGAAAAAAAGAAAGAAAACTGGGAAGGCAGTATCCTGAGATAGGGAGAAACTACTTGAAACAGCTCAGGCCTCATTCCTTTCCCTTCTAAAGAATATAACATCTTGAATTAGAGAGGGACTGCTCAGGACCGCCCAGGCTTTGTTCTTCTTTCCCCGGAAGTAGGATGTCTTTCACAGATTCAGCCCAGTGATCCTTGTGACTCCTGGGACAGACTGCCTTTTGAGTCCCTCAGTTATGATGCAAATGGGTCATGTGCAGTTGAGGCTACATCAATCCTGGGCAGCTTCTTGAAACTTGGGGAACTCGCACACAACGGATATTAGATTTCTCTCTTGTCCCTTGCTTCCTATCTGTAAGTAATAAATCTGCTTCATGTAATTTGTTGCATATGAGTGTGTTCTATCTCACAAGATTCAGACAAATTGATAACCAGTACACGGTGAATCTGCTTCACAAAATTGGTGCAGTGAGCAGGGTCCTGTCTGACAGAGCCATGACTTACTGTCAAAGTGGGAAGAGAGATACCCTCTAAAACATAGACATCAAGCTGGGGGAGCAGGAGCTGGACATTCAGCTTGTGATTTAGAGAAGGAAGGATGACCAATGAGACATAAGTCACCCCCACCCATTGGCATGAGTGAGCTGGCTTCATAGACTGAGGCAGAGAGTAAAGAATATAGAATGGGGAGCATGGCAAAAGATCCCTTAGTTGTTGTTGGGCACTTACTTGATTGCTCATTTCCTGGAGCCAGAGAACTCGCGAAAATACTCAAATGGCCCCTAAGACCCCTGAGGGAGAAGAGAAAGAGGCATCTGAAAAGGAACCAACACAGGCAATTAGGGCCTTCACAGAAAGGGAGACTCACTGTGTAAAGGACACATATGAAGAAAGGCCAGGCAAGTCTTATGCAACCTAGTTGGTGTGTTTGTTTGATAAAGGGATATTGCGGTTAGAAATGGACTAAGTTATTTGAGATTCGACTTGAGGCCAATGACTCTATACTCCTGGCAAGATAAAAAGAGAAAAAAAAAGGAGTTCTATTTTCTTCTGGGGTTCTTAGACACTGGAGCCCACATGACAATATTTTCAGGTTTCTTTAGGGGAAAAATTAAATGGGGTGACATCAAGAGGTTTGGGGACAAAAGTGGCAACCTATGGTGCTTATCTGCTTGTGGGTGGCTTCTATCTCTGTGTGCATTATAGTCATTGACATTTTGGCTGCTTGCAGCACTGAACATCAGCATTGCCTAAGGGGTATTTCCCCTCACAGCTAAGAATGCAAACCATGACAGTGGGTATATCTGCACTTGTCTACCACCTAAACTATCTAACCCCCAATGAGTTATTCAGCAAAACAGTACTGCATACTAAATGAAGAACAGGACATTATTGTGTTAATTATTGCTACAGATAAAAAATGCTACAAACTACCCTGTCATGAAAGAGCCCACTTTGGCTGGTCAAAAAGGCTTTTGGGGAATGGAGACTAAAAATAGACTGTTGGTAAGCTAAATGCTAAGGCCAAGTATTCCTGATACAGTAAAGAAAAACTGTTAACACTGTAGCCACATACACATACACGGTGAGCAGCTGGTAGGCCTCTTCAGGTACTAGGGCTCCGGAGACAGCATATGTCCCACCTGGGTGTTCTTTTGGCCCCCTAGTCAAGGTGACCAACAAAGTCACCAACTTTAAATGGGACTCTTTGTAGCAATGGGCCTTGGAAGCCATTAAACAAGCCATGGGTCCAGGCCCTGCCTTTAAAACCTTTAGAGCTGCAGCTATTCTGATGAAATTATAGTAACTTCTCTGCTTATCCTTGGTGAATATGTTTTAAGATCCCTAGTAATGCCTGAAATCATAGTTAGTATCAAACACTAGACTTACTTTTTTCCTTTATAGACATACCTATGATAAAATTTAACTTATAAATTAGGCACAGTAAGTAATTAACAAGACTAAAGTAGAACAATTATAACAATACTCTATAATAAAAGTTATATGAATGTAGTCTCTCGCTCTCTAAATATCTTATTGTACTATACTCATCCTCCTTCTTGTGATGATGTGAAATGATAAAATGCCTGAGTGATGAGATGAAGTGAGGTTAATAACCTAGGCATTGTGACACAGTGTTAGGCTGCTATTGACCTTCTGATGATACATCACCTATTTCTTAGGCAGTCCTGGATCACTGGACCATGGCAATGTCTTTGGTTAGATGTCAGGAGCAGATGATGTTGATGACCAATGGGCAGGTAGCGTATCCATACGCTGGACAAAGGGATGATTTATGTCCTGGACAAGATGAAGTCAGATGCAATATTTTATCACCCTACTCAGAATGTTGCACAATTTAAAACCTACAAATTGTTTATTTCTGGATTTTTTTCATTTAATATTTTCAGACCATGGTTGATCATGGGTAACTAAAACCTTGGAAGACAAAATTGTGGATAAGGTGGGACTATTATACAGGTGTTCGCAGCCCCCATGCCTGCTGATTGGAATCTGTGGCAATAGGAAACTGACACCAGGGTGCAGCAGCCTCTCAGGATTTGGACATTCAAACAGTCTGAGGCAGCTATCAGATGCCAGCTCAATATACTCACACCCAGTAAAGAGTAAATGTTATTTCCTTTTTTTCCTTTCCTTTCCTTCCTTCCTTCCTTTTTTTAACGATAATGGTTATTCCTTGCCACTGATCAGAAAAAGGAGTATTTTACCTAGGTCTGAGGTTCCCCATTTTGTGGACCAGCTTAATCATCTTGCTGAGCACGAAGGAGGGGAAGGAACATGAGGAGAAAGGAATCTCACTCTCCCCAGCCCAGAGAAAATCAGCATATAACCAGGACATGATTATAAAGGTGGTGGTGGCGGTTGGGGGGGGGTGTTATTTTTTTATATATTTTTATTATTTATTAAAAAAAAAAAAAAAAAAATAATAAAAAAATAAATAATATAAAAAATAATTTATTTATAATAAAAAATAAAAGAAAAAAAAAACAAACAAAACACACAACAAAAAAAAAAAAAA
>CAUYQG010054959.1:0-43624 GCA_963574415.1 Tarsius wallacei | reverse complement strand
CGTGGGACCGGGGGTCCCTGAGCCTCGGACCAATGTGTCCAGCTGTGGGCAAGGGGGTCAGGGAAGGAGGGCAAGAGTCTTTTTGGGGAACTCACATTCGGAGAATCTCACAGTTCTGCCTGTGTTGCCGCCATCTTGACCAAAAATATTTTTAAAAGAAAAAAAGAGACCATATCTCCAGATTATTAAGGGGAAATTTATGAGTTTAAATGCATTTATTACATTAAAATATCATTGACAAATGAAATAAAATGAAAGATAGTCTCCAATATTCAGGAACTCATAACATTTTTCTGAAAAAATCTGCCTCAAGACACAATCCAGCAAGCTTAAAAATGAACCAAGAAATTAGCTCACAAATGAAGAACTCACAGTGAGAAAAAGAAAATTGGCAGCATGTTCTGAATTCACTTAAACACACCAATAACCATGGGTACAAAACAAAATAATCATAATTCCTGAAATTAAATGTTATAATGTAAAAATTACAACGTTTTGGATGCAGCAGTACAGAATGGATTAAATATTTATGGAATACAAAAATATCAAAAAAATGAGTTGGAAGGGAGGACATAAGAAGAAAAAAATGGTGAAAGAAAAAGATAATGTAAAAATGAAAATATCTTTATCATCAGAGCAAGGTGTCAAAATAAAAGATAAAATTTTATTTCTAAAAAAAAATGAACAAAATATCTATCCATGGTAGAGAGAAACAAAGAAAGATTTGCAATTTGGAATCAATACCAACTTACCTGAAGTTTTTTGAGAAATAAACTCTGGCTATTCTTGGAAAAAAAAAGAAATGTTTATGCAATAATAAACTAAAATGTTTTGGGGGAAAAAAGTTATTTCTAAAGTGTATACATTGAAAAATACATTTTAATCACATTCACAAAAGACACGAAAGTCATTTTTTATTTTTATTTGTTTAGGGGATAGATTTCTTACATGCATACATTGCATAGTATTGAAGTCTAGACTTTTGGTTTACCAGTCACGCAAATAGTGAACATTGTACCCAATAGATAATTTTCAGTTCTCATCCTCGTCCCACCCACCCATGTTTTGTAGTCTCCAATATCTATTACTCCACTTTATACATCCATGTTGTCCCATTGTTTAGCTCCAACTATAAGTGAGAACCTGTGGTATTTGACTTTCTGTTTCTGAGTTATTTTAGTGCCATCCACATGCCTTCAAAATACACGATTTCATTCTTTCTACCACTGAATAGTATTCCATGGTACATATACAGTACATTTTCTTTATCCAGTCATTCGCTGATGAACACATAAGTTAATTTCATATCTTCACTATTGTGAATAAGGCTGCAGTCAACATACAAGTGCAGTTATTTTTTTGATACAATGATTCATTTCTCAGTAGTGGGATTGTTGGATTGAATGGTAGTTCTATTTTTAATTCTTTGAGAAATTTCCATACTGTTTTCCGTAAAGGTTGCACTAATTTACATTCTCACAAACAATAGAAAAGCATTCCCTTTTCTTTGAATCCTTGCCAACATCTGTTGTTTTTATTTGTTGGTCACTTGTTTGTCTTCTTTTAAAAACTATCTGTTCATGTCCATTTTCCACTTTTAAAGGGGTTTTTTTTTTTTCCTGTGTGAACACCTTGTAGATTCTAGATATTAGCTCTTTGTTGGATGCACTGTTTGCAAACATTTTTTCCTATTCTGTAGGTTTTCTGTTGGCTGGGTTGATTGTTTCCAAAAAGACATTTTTAAAGGAGGTTTCAGAAATATAGGTAATATTTTCATTAAAGCAAATACATGCCATTTGTTAATTAAACATTGAAAAATTTATTTCAGCCGGGCTTGGTGGCTCAGCCTATAATCCCACGCTTTGGGAGGCTAAGGAGAGTGGATTGCCTGAGGCCGCAGGTATGATACCCGCCTGGGCAACTTGGCGAGACCTCATCTCTACAATAATTCAAAAAATCAGCCGGGCGTGGTAGCGCGTGCCTGTAATTCCAGCTACTCCGAAGGCTGAAGCGGAAGGATCGCCGGAGCCCAGCAGGTCGAGCCTGCAGTGGCCGCTTCTGGCAACTGCACTCCAGTCTGGTTGACAGAGTGAGACTCCAACTCAAAAAAAAAAGAAAAAAAAAAAAAGAAAGAAATGCTTTTCAAATGCTTTTATTTAAAGTCATTTAAAATTTTTTAGACCATATGAAAACTTAGGAGACAGGCTGATTTAAAGTAGGAAATGTCACTTTATAAATGTCTTTTTACTTAATTTACATTAAGAGCTTTTAGAGCTATAAGATGTGTTTATAAGATGACTACATGGCCTTGTAGAAGGAAGGGTTTGAAGATGATGAGGGCTAGGTTTAAGAAGTAGAATTAGGGGTGAGAGAAAAAAAAATAGAATTAGTAGTTAGAATTGGAGATTTGAGTAGAGTTAGTGTTTGAGCCTAGGACTTGGGCCTATAGATCAGAGGTTAAATTCAGGGTAAAGTGAAGGGAGGTACCCAAATGTTCTGACGCTGTTTGATTTAGAGAGTTGATTTGCTAATGAAATACCTATGTGTTTCTTTACTGTTCTTGAAAAATATTTTCACTGAGTGCAGAATTCTGTGTTGATATCTTTTTTCTTTCAGTACTTTAACTATGACATGTCATTGTGTTTTAGTTTACAGAGTTTTTAATAAGAAGTCTACTGTAATTCTTAAATTTATTCTTATTATGCAATGAGTCTTTTCTTTCTTTGGCTCCCTTCAAACTTTTATCTTTATCTTTGGTTTTCTCAGTTTAGGTATTATATGTCTAGGTATATGTACGTATATGGGTTTGGGGTCTTTTAAATTTTGTTTTATAGTTATCCTATTCAGATTTCCATGGTTGTTGGATCAGTAGAACTTTTATTATTTTTAGAAAATTTTTTTACTATTATCTCTTTACATATGTATTCTTTCCTATTCTATTCTCTCATTTTTCTGAAATTAAAATTGCATAAACCATTTGTAAAAATACCACAATTTTTGATGCAATGTTCTTTTTTTAACACTCTTTTACTTCACAATTTTTCTTATTTTATCTTCAAGTATACTGACTTCTTTTTACTTAATTGAGTCTCTTGATAAGGCTGTTAAAGGAATTCTTAATCTGTAATAGCATTTTTTAATTTCTATCATGTCTATTTGACTCTTATAATTCCTATCTCTCTCCTGAAATTCTCCATCTGTTCACGCTTGTTGTTCATCTTTTACACCTGAGTCTTTAACATATTAATATATTCTAAATTCTGTCTATTTATTCCAACATATGGGTCATCTCTGAGTCCGACTTAGTTGATTACCTTATATACTGAAACTTTTTTTCTTGTTTCTTTTGTGTGTGATTCATAACTTTTTTATTGTGTGTAGGAGAATAGAATATGAGATAAACAATATTTATGTTAGAAGGGCATATGATAATGTTTATGCCTCTTCTTCTGCTAGATGATTCATATGAGTGACTGAGCAAATTTAGTCACGAGTTGAGCTGAGTTTTGCTTTTGTCATTGCTATGGTTACCCTTACCACATCACCAACTTAAAATTCCTCCAGCATTACCCAGTACTTAGGTTGTAGACAGTGTGCCTGTGGGTTTCTCTCAATAATTCTGCTCACCCTCGTATTTTGCTTTATCTATGCACCTGTCCCTCTGTTCTCTTGCCCTATTCCTAGAGGTATACAGCTGATACTTATTACTTAGCTCGTGCTTACTTGGTGTTTAGTGTAAGCAGTTTTATCATTTGTCTCAGTCTAGCCTATCTTATTTAGAACTTGATGCCTGAGTTTTTCCAGTGGCCTTGTCCTTTCTTCCTCATAGTAGCCAAATTCTGTCTTGTATATTTAGGGGGCCTTGTGAAAGAGTGGAATTCCTGCTCTTTCTTCAACAGTATAATAATTCTAATGGTTTGGGCCCAGAAAAATTTTCTGCCATATCCTCCTCAAGATAGAAGACTTTGTTTTTATTTTTTTAGCTTTTACCTCTCCTTATAACACTTCACCTGTGTCCCAGAAACTACAGAGTTTGCTTTCCTTCCCTCAGAGTCTTAAGGCTTTCATTCTTTATTTGTCCCTCAGAGGCCTAAGTCCTTCGTTCTTTAGTTATATTTAGAATTCAAACAGAGTCTGTATTTTGTTTTGTTTTTCCAGGACTGCACTACCCACAGAGGTGCTCCCTGATCTCCTGCCTTATCTTTCTCATAAGTAACTATGACAGGCATGTGAGATGATCTTGTGAATTGGTGCAAAATTTCTTTTTGTCTGTGATCCCTCGAGATTTTATATTCTCATACTAGTGCACATGTGGCCTTCATGAGTTTGTTTAAAATTACACCTGAATTCTTCTTGCCAGCTTGAATAGCGCCTGTTGACTCTTCCTCCTGGGTACTGCCAAAGGTGAACCAGTGTTCATGCTTTATCTCCTTGAAGAGAACTGTCTTTCCTCTGCTTTCTGGCTAATTCATTGACCTGAAACTTCCATTTTCTGATGAATTCAAAGAAAATTTTATTTTATAGTTTGTTTGGCCTTTTCTTGTTGTTAGAGTGGGAACAACATTTTAGTTTTTTAGATTCTAGGCAAAAACATAACTTTTTTTCTTTACTATTCTATAGGGTGCTTTCTGTTTTAATATTATCCTTTATCTCCTTTATTTTATCTTCCTTGATATTATTTCTTTTCCTTTTTTAGTCTTATGTTTTAATAGATGTGTATCCTGTTTTATTCTTTTAGCATAGTGGTTCTCAGTAGAAGTATACTACTTCTTATGGAGTGGGGCAATTTTTTAACCCAATGACTCAAATGAGCTATTGCTCTTTTTTTCCAGTTATTTTATTATGGTAAGATACACATAACATAAAATTTATCATCCTAACCATTTTAAAATAAGTAATTAGTAGTTTTTCTTTTTCCTTTATTTTTTAATTTTTTTTTTTTTTTTTATTAATGGAGATGAGGTCTTACTCGGTTGCTCAAGCTGGTCTTGAACTCCTGGCCTCAAGCAATTTTTCCACCTCAGCCTCCCAAAGTGCTGGGATTACAGGCCTGAGCTACCATGCCCTGCCCAATTCAGTAATATTAAATACTTTCATAATGTTGTGTGATCATCACTAATATCCAACTGCAGAACTCTTTTCATTTTACAAAACTGAAACTCTCTACCCATCAAACAATGATGCCCCATCTCCCTCTTCATCCAGCCCCTGGCAATCACCATTTTGTTTTTTTGTTTTGTTTTGTTTTGTTTGCCTCTATGATTTTTGATTACCCTAAGTACCTCATATAAGGCAAATCATATAATATTTGTCTTATTGTGATGAGTTTATATCACTTAGCATATTTTGTCCCCAAGTTTCTTTCATGTGGTAGCATACGTCAGAATTTTCTTCCTTTTTAAGCTTACATAATATCCCATTCTATGTATCTGTGTGTACATGTACATATATGACACATTTTGGTAATCAATTTATCCATTGGCAAACACTTGAGTTTCTTCTACATCTTAGCTGTTGTGAATAATGAACAATGAATATTGACTATCACTTCAAAACCCTACTCTTTTTATTCTTCTTAGTATACTGAGAAGTCAGATTGCTGCATTATATAGTAATTCTGTTTGGAATTTCTTGAGGAATTGTCATACTGTTCTCCATAGAGGCTAGGACTACCGTTTTTTAGTGGTGTAGGTAATGAATACTAGATACTAGACATCCTGAAGTGTGAGGAAAAGTTGCACATAATGAGGACTTTTCTCATGCCCACACAATTTTAAACACCCCACTGGATAGTCAAGTAAGTAAACACTATAGTTATCTTAGAACATATGTTTATTACATATGAAAACATCATTTAATAAATAATTTTGGGAAATACTTATTTTTATAGAATGCACCTACTTCCTTTGGTTTAGAATTAGACCAAATGCTGGACTTCTGTTTTGGAAATAACTTCCTCAATGGCAATGCTTCTTATAAAACTTGAGCCATCAATACAACATACCTCTATCAGTTTCTATTTGTAGGTTTATCATGCAGTTATTCTATGTAAAGTTATGGACATTTAACTACTTCATTATGAATCTATTGTTATTATACATGAACATTTATATGTTGAAATAATTATTTGTTTTGTAAACCACCATGATTCTGGAATTCTTTGTTATGGAATATAAACCAGTATAGCTAATGAACACCACTTAATTTTCTAGCACAATTTTTGTTTCTTAGAGAAACTTCAAGAGTCAACACTCTGTCTCCATCTGTTTTGTCCTACTTGTTTTATTACTAAAAGCTGCTGATGTTTCTAGAATGACATCATTTTTCATTTCCAGAATTGATTCAGGTATATCTCTGTTTTTTTAAAACTATTGACCAGATTATTCTTACGGGAATCTTGGAAGACGAGGAACATGCTCTCTTCTCCAACTTATAAAGAAGGCCTCTGTATTCAATGGCATCAGTTACCTTTGCTTATTGTGATTCAGTTCAGACTCCTCTGGGTAAAAACTCAAGACAAGATGAAGGCAGGTAATAGAGACCTAGAACAATTTTCATTTCCTATGAACATAGGAAAGATAAAGAGACGGAAACAAGAGATAAAGACGGGCTCCTCCGAAAGACAAAATTGGCACTTTACAAGTTCTCACTGGTTTATTCATCACAAATCCATTTTTTAAATGTAGCTTGTTACTGAAAATAAAGCCCCATTCAATGAGGCTGAAAAAAATTCACACACTCTGAGGAGCCAGATGGTCTTTTATTCATAAAATTCTATCACTTCAGGATATTATAAAAGTTTTAAACAAACAGAGACCATAAAGTATACTGAATTTCAGCCTGAAAGAAAATATTTTTAAAATGTCAATACATGAACTATCATGCACAATAGTCAATGAATATGGATAAGTTATTTTGACTTTAAACTGCTGTAAGGACAACATTCATTGCTTTTACAGTTAAGAGCATTTCCTTTGATCTCAGAATGACAAAGCAAAGGACAAATAAATATAATAGCTTGGCCATAATTAAGAAATAAAAGAAGCAAAGTACCATACGAATCAACTACCTTCAGGGATTTAACATTTTCTAGACATTGGTGTATGACATTTGACATGGTAACACTCAAACTTCTTAGAGCTATAAGAGATTTTTTTTTAAGTTATGAAAGAACCATCTGTCTCCAAAAAAAAGTAAAGTGAACTATAATTAGGAAAGTAGAGAAGAGAAGTGAGAGGAAAGGAGTGAGAAAAGAAGGGAGGGAAAGTAGGAGGAAGGAAGGAAGGAAGGAAGGAAGGGAAGGAGAATACAGGGAAGGAGAGGAGTAGACACCATTAAATAGAAAAACAAGGAAGCAGGACAGATTTCTCTAAAAGTAAACATCTATAACGCGATATTATATTAAATGTTACTACTGCTTTTATAAATAGAGCTTGTATACAATAGAACTCTATTTAGTGACTGAAGTAGCTTAAATGGGAACAGAGTAAACTGGAATCATTGATAGAATACCTGACAATTGGAACTTGCAATAATCATGTGATGAAAACCTTGGTTCTACGTTTCTTGAATTTTAAATTTTAATATAAAAATAGATAGCAATACACAAACTTTCATGTCTAATTTGATCGTTGGTGAATTGTGTGTTTTGTGGTTTTATTCTGTGAATTGACTCAGCTCATGTCTCAAGGAAGGCTGGAATGTTTTTACTAGATTCGGAGTGCAAAGGCAGTCCCATCCCTCTACTCTCCACTCTCTCAAGCTCTATTCCAGTCATTATTACCTGTGTTCCCTAAATATATTTCCCTCTCTTTTGATTTTGGACTTTTGCTGATTGTTTGTCCTTTGCCTGAAATGCGCTTCTCCCTTTCTGCTTCCTGATCTCCATCACACACACCTTAGCCAGATAACGCATATTCATTTTACAGGACTCAAGGCAGCACCTTCTTTGGGGTGATTTTCCTGCTCAGGTTTACTTGAATGGGAACCAGCATGTCCCTGTCTTAGCTCTAAATACACTGAAGTCACTATTTGTTACATCTGCCTTTCTACATTGATGACAACCTCTTTGAAAGTCAGGGATAGTTTGTTCCCATCCTTAACACATAGTAGACAAGTTTTTGCAAGCATTGTTGTTTAGCTACAAAAAAAGTCTCTTCGTATTTGTCTTTACTTATTGTATTAAACCTACCAACATCCCTAGTAGCTAACAGTGGCCATTACACCATACTTCTGGTTAATTAGATATAGGTAGAAGTTTCTATGGATCATTTTCCTTCCCAAATAAAGAGTAAGTTAGCACCACATGTGGTTGATTAAAAGATGGTCACATATCTTTTGATCTTTTCCCATCAAAAAGTGGGTTCTAATTCCCCTCCACTGATATCTAGTGAAAGGGTAAATTGAGGCAAGTTTGGCCAGTGCCATGGGAATAATGCAAAGAATTGCAAAGAAAAAAGAAGCAAAGTTTATTATCTACTTTCCACAGACAGAAATGGGCCAGTACTCATAGGCAAGTGTGGCCTCAAAGACTGAGAAGCTGGGTATATTTAAGGCTCTCTTTTTGGGCTAAGAAGAAAGGCTGGAGGTTATATTCTTTGATCTAGATAACAGAAGTCACATAAGTCTTGTTTCTAGACATCCCCAGATGCCTATCTCGTGACTCCAGGGCATACATGACAGGGCAAGGACTGAGATAAAATGGCTGCACTACCGTGAGGATTATTTTATCAAGTTCTTCTAAGGTTCTTAGAGTTCCTACCTTTCTTCTAGGCTAGCCTGTGCCTGTTTTGACCAAGAGAATATGATAGAAGTGACGAAAACCCCCTTATTTGAATGAGAGTCTTTATTATAGTTATCCAGTGTCAGTCTCACCATTGTTTATTAGGAGTATGAGGGAAAGAGAACTTGTCTCTTGGAGCTTATAGGTCTTTAGCTGAAAAGGAACTGTACTCACAGTACTGGACTCAAAGAACCATACCACAAAGACTTGTTTCTAACTGGATATGATGTAGATTATGCGATCCTAGACTTTGATGTCATAAAGAAATGAGACTCTTTGGGTCTTGGAAGGGGATACATGTATTTGTGCATGTGGAAGAAATGCAAATAATTTGTGACAAGAGTGCGGACTGGCAAAGATGGAAGAAAATTATTTGACACTTTTCCTACTGAGAGTTGAAAGCAGGAGATGAAGGGATCTCTAGATCTATTTCCCTTGAATTTGAGCTGGCTTACGACAACTTTGGCCAATTTAGTATGGTGGAAACGCTAATGTGCCACCTCCAAGCTTAACCTTTGTGACACTTTCCTCTTCTTTCCTTTTGGAATCCTGAGCTACCATAAATGAAGTTTGATTATCCTGAGGAGACCATGCTGTGAGGAAGCCCAAGCTAGTCATATAGAGAGACTTTGTAGAGGGAAAGACAAATTCTTGACCAACCCCCAGCCATTTCAACTCCCTGCCCCTCAGAATCATGACACATAATATTTTTAACTTGTGATTTAAAGCCTTTACATTTTGAGGTAGTTTGTTATACAGTAATAGATAATTGGAACACTAGATAAAAGCATCATTTTGGCTTCGGTGTTCTTCTGTCCTCTTCCTGCCTGGATGTGGTCATAAGACTTAGAGATCTAAGAGAACTCTGAGATTGTGAGACAAAACTAAAAAATAAATAAATGAATACAAATAAGCACCTACAGATTAAAGATGTAATAATGAAAAGACAGAAAGAGCCTGGGCCCTTTCTGACACTGTTGAGCCATCCAAACCAGCCAGCTCAGTTTTGACTTGTCTGCATATAAAGTCCTATCTTTTTAAACCAACATTATTCTAGCTTTCTGTTACCTGCCTTTGAATGCATCCAGAGTTGACACAACTATCAATGAATATTTGTTGATTGATTGGGTCGATTGAGCTGCTTCTTCCCCAGCCTCATCTCTTCTTCAAGTGTTTACCTTCAACATTGTGATCTCTTTGGGATTTAAGAATATTACCCAAAGAGAAAACTTTTATTTCTCAGGGAAGCTCAGTTGTGGTGAGTCTTTACTCATCCAGTTCTGGTGATTTTCTCAGCCTTTATCAGAAAAGTGCTTTGCTTTGTTTTCTATACACTCCCTTTGTATCACTAGTCCCATGTCTGTGACTTCAACATGCAGGGTCATTGTACCTTAACACCTCCTGTTTTTGCCTCAGTTATAAGTTAGAATATGATTGTTCTGAAAGAGGGGACTTCCCAGCGTAGTCAGAGATTCCAGCTGCCTTTACTCTCTCACTTGTAAGTGCTTCCACTTACTGTGGTTTCTCTTAGAAAAACATGAAAAAAAGTCACAAAGAACAAAATAAAGATTCTATACATTTCTGTCTTTCCTAAGTGTTTAGACACTGGTATGTCTGAGACAGTCATTAGAAAAAAGAATGGCAGTCACACTAGCAAACTCTCCAGGACTGACTTCCTAAAATGAAGTCCCCATTCCTCCTTTTAAGTTTTTGTGGCTTTTGTTAGCAAAGTGAGTAATAAAAAATGTTCTAGTTTCTTTTGCCTAAAAATGTAATCTCTCACATTATGAGAGATGGTGCATTGAGGTATAGGGACAGAGCACAAGGATTGGAGTTTTTCGGGTATGGGTTTAAATTTCTTGATTACTTGTTGGCTGTATAATTCTGACAATGTCCTTTTAAAAACCTCAGTTTCCTCTATGGTCAGACGGAATCTTAAGGAGCAGGATTCTTATGAAGATTAAATGAAGCAAAATATGTAAAGCATCTACTCTGGGTCCAGTTAGAAATAACAACTGCTGACTCTGCTACAAAAGAAAGTGGAGTACTTAAAACTCAGCCCCACATTGCTCCTATAATATTCTCTTTATAAAATGAGTTTTTGGCATTATCATATGCAAATTCTCTAGTCCTTTAAAAATCTACTCTCTGCCTTTAAAATATTAATAAAATAATTATAACACAATTAAAATAATGCTAAAACACTAAGGTGCAAACATTTACTGTAATTTCTATCTAAAGTCTTCCAAATGGAAATATTGGAAAAGAAAGTAAAAACTACTTTGGAAATGTTACATCAGATCAAAGCTAAGAGTTGCCAGATATGGAGTTGAAGATAATTAATTTAGTAGTAAAATGAAATGAAGAAGTAAACCAAAAATTATGGTACCTCAACAAATAAAATATAACAAATATCTAATGAGACCGAAAGCTAACATGAACAAGCATTGTGACTCCCTCAGTGTCTCTAGTACAGTCTCTGAATGTACTTTTACAAAATATTTTATGAAAAATAGCATATTCTTTTTAACTGTGCTTTTACATGGAATAAAATGTAGACTGTACACTTAATAATAGACTATAAAAGGCCCTTTAAAAAGACTTTTTGTCCTCAACTTAATATTTATTTAGACCTGTTCACCCATATGACAAGCTAAAGATTTTCTACTTAGTTCACAGAAACTATCTTTATAAAGATAGTGCATTCCCATTTAATAATATTACAAGATCGAATTATTTGCTTCAGAACTCAAGTCTGTATATATTTGTTTCTTAGAATGACAACTTCTGCTGATGTTTATGCCTTTTGAAAAAGGAGATGGGTCTGTGAGGAGAAAGTGTTGACCTTATTCCTTCATGTTTTCCAGAGCAAGAAAAGTGAACACAGAATAGAACATTTTTAAGATAATTATCTTCAAAGTGACTTTTTTGAGAGATTATCTTTAGAAATAACACTTGGGGGAAAGGCACAATAATTTGCACATAATAGACATGCACCATGTAAAATTCTTTTTGAAGAAAGGCTTTTATATATAAAAAATGAGGCAAAAATATGTTTAAAGTATAGGCGTGTACTGATTGATTCTTTATTATCTTACTGAGTTGAAAGGTCTTACTCAGCCACATTGTTCAAGTAAGTGATTTTTTTTAATGGTGTATCTGTCTCAGTAAACAGACTTTAAGAGTAATGCTTCAGTGGGACAAGAAAATCTTTTTGGAAGCCTCATTATAAACCATTACAGTATACAATTATAGGAAGCCAAATAAAACAAAATACCCTACAGAAACTCAAAAGAGAAAACAATACCCAAAATAACTACATCTCATTTACATAATAGTCAAGAAAAAGAGACAAGATTATGTTCCTTTACATAGAGAGGTCTTCAGCCATCAAACATTACTTAAAATTTTTAAAAGAAATTTAAATGAAAGAAAAAAATAGAAAACTCATACGTTGGGCATGTACTATATGCACTGTCTGTTATAGGTGCTGGAGTTGGAAAAATAAATGAAATCATCTTTGATCTTGAGAGCTACCAGTTTAATGATAATTGTAGGTAGGGTTTGCACTTGATTTCTCTGGGTAAGATCAACAACAGCAAACCATTATTTACAGTTTTACGGCTGTATGACCCCATCAAATTTCTAATCAAGAACAAACACTATAAAGGCTTCTTGAAATGGAAATTTTCAAGCCTTCAAACCATAACTCTTTTCAACTTCAAGGGATCTTCAAGGATCAACTTTCTCTAACACTTGGGGAGGAGAGAGAAGGTTTGCTCCCTGTCTTTTCTTGATCTTTCCTTGGCAGTTACCTCTCCCCACCTCAGTTGCAGAAACTCCAAGCTTTTACAAAGAACAGACCAGTCTCACAGGATGAACTTCTGCTATTGTAGCTCTTGATTAAGGAACAGAAAGGGTTTCATGTAGGGCTATGCTTGGGTTTCACTCCAGATCAACTAACTCAAGATTTCTGGAGTGGGCTCCTGGCATGGGCATTTTTAAAATCTGCTCTGGTTTTTCCAATGTGTACTCCAGGTTGTAAAAAGTGCTGTCTACAAGAATTTATGGATGGTGGCTTAGGATGTGCAAGTGAGAGGTAAAAGATAGAAAAACAGTCTAGGTGGGCTTTTGAATTCTGGGCCTGGTAGAATACCAGATGTTTGATGCACAGAATTTGATCCCCTTTGAAATCTGCTCATCAGTGAACACTGCAATATGTTCCTTCTATCTCTTTATTCCACCTGTACCTGTTCTTCAGGAGGCTCGGTGGCTCAGCCTGTAATCCCTCACTTGGGGAGGCTGAGGTGAGTGGATTGCCTGAGCCCACGGGTTCGAGACCCGCCTGGGCAACTTGGCGAGACCTCATCTCCACAATAAATCAAAAATTAGCCAGGCATGGTAGTGCGCGCTTATAGTTCCAGCTACTTGGAAGGCTGAGGCAGAAGGATCGCCGGAGCCCAGCAAGTCGAGGCTGCGCTGGCCGGGAGCGGCCACTGCACTCTAGTCTGGGGAAGAGTGAGACTCCAACTCAAAAAAAAAAAAAAAAAAATTTACCCAGAAAAATCACTTCAAAATGCATAGGCATACACACAAAATCCTCAAGAATGAAATAATTTTTAGAAATAATACAGCTTAAATTCACATTTTAAAAAAGAAACAGTTTTCCTAAATTCATCCAAATCTTCAGAAATTGTAATGCCCCAAGGAAAAAAATTGGTATACATTATTAGACAGATTTTCCCACATAGCTAAAAGGAAATAAGGAATGAAACACATTACAGAGCCCTGTCAAACAATAGAAAATTCTGATTTTTATGTGGGAGACCAGACTATGTCACTCCAGAGTAAAACTGTAGAAGACCAAAGCCTGCCACCCCCAAATATGCCTCTTTGGCATGAAGATTACTTTGAGGTGATTATTTTGAGAAACTGCAGACACAGGAGAAGATCTGAAAACAGAGGGGTTATCTTTTAGTAGGAGAAGTGCACATCTATAACGGAAATCTCCATTTGTAAGGGTGTCTCCCTCTCTGAACCTTGAAGGGATGAATGACTCTAAATCACTAGGGACTCTTACAAATGGAGAAGGCACTGACATAAATCTGCATAAGAAACCTTACCTTGTTTACAGTGCATTTTCTGACCACCTTCCCATAACCTAGTTTTCCCATATCCTTTCTATGTTTCAGACAAGGATGGTATTTAAGCCTGAATTCAAGACCACCTCTTTGAAATTTGCTCATTTCTCTTGGTATCTTGCATGAGGTATACATGTTAATAAACATGTATTTGTTTTTCATTTGTTAATCTATCTGTTGTTGCAGGGTTCCAGCCCCACAAAGAACTGTACGAAGTAGAGAGAAAAGTATTTTTCCTCCCCTGCATCTACTCTGAGTCACACAAAAACAAATCCTTTAAAAGTGAAGGATTTGTCCCATTGGAGCCAGCTCTACCTTTTTTAATCTCTCAAGTTAATAAAGAGACATTAATGGCATTTTTTCCTTGTTCATAGCCATGCAGTGGTAGAGGTATAGGGATAAAAGGAACTTTTCAATCCCTGAAGATTTGGTAGTTTGCATCTAGTCTATAAAACAGACAATAGACAGATTAACAGGAGAAAAGGCATGCATATTCACTAACATACAAATACAGAGAGTTGCAGAAAGTATGAACCCAAAGGATGGCCAGATGATTGAAGCTTAAATATTCTCTTCATAAGACAGAGGCAAGTGTGGGATGTAGGCAATTTTAGAGGAAGAGCAAATGATTTTTAAGGGTAATGAAAACAACTGAAAAAGAGACAACAGCCTGATACAAAGCTCGCCTGAGCTCTGAGTGTGATGTCAACTCTAGTGTTCCTACCTGTGAGTTCATCTCTATATCGAGATCATAGGGAGGGCACCCAAGACAACTGCATTTCTTCACAATGAACTTGCTTTCATAAGATAAGGGAACTTCAGAGAAAGTCCTACCTTGTGCATTGGGAGAGGCAGAGAGGTGGGAGCAGGGGCATAGAAGGCAAGAGAGGTCAGAAAGACCTTGGTACTGAGGTTGCTTTTTTTAGTTCAAAGTACTCAGCATGTAAAAGCACCCTGGTTTGTGTGTCTCATTCTCTAAGCCCCAATGGAGGTGAGGTGGGTGCAGCTATGCAAGCTACATTATTACATGTGTACTTTCTACATCAAACTACAGTTAGATCAATCTCAAATATCCACAAAATGGTAGATTACACAGGGTGGATGTCGCTTTCCACTGTGTTTGGATAAAACTCTCCTAGAGACACCTTTTATTTCCATCAGGCCTGCAGGGATGAAGCAAGCACTTTCCAGTAACAAAAGAATCCATACAATATATAGTGTGGTGAGCTAATTCACACCAGGCTTTTGAAGAATTCATTTACAAGGGTAAGCTAAAATTGACACAAGATGGAGGAGTTCACCTACAGCTTAAGTAAACAAATAATATTCTTTATAGCAGTATATTATGCAAGATTTGTGGTTATCGCAAGGCTTACAATCAAGTATTTGTTCCAAAGAAATGTTTAAAATTTTGTAGCTAAACAGTTAAATATCCCAGAAAGCTTGTTTTTTTCCCTCCTAAATATAGGAAAAAGAGAAACTAACCATGATAACAAGAAACAAAATGAATAGTTTTAAAATGACATACGATATTTGGCACAATTATCTAGTCTCTAATGATCTCTTCATTTGTTGTATTTTTATAATCCCTGGAATATTAATGTTTATTATCTTTTTAAAAAAATCTTCCTAAACCGGGCTCGGTGGCTCAGCCTGTAATCCCGCGCCTTTGGGAGGCTGAGGTGAGTGGATTGCCTGAGCCTGCGTGTTCGAGACCCGCCTGGGCAAGCGAGACCTCATCTCTACAATAAAATCAAAAAATTAGCTGGGCATGGTAGCGCGCGCCTGAAGTTCCAGCTACTTGGAAGACTGAGGCGGAAGGATCGCCAGAGCCCAGCAGGTCGAGGTTGCGGTGACCGGGAGCGGCCACTGTACTCCAGTCTGGGGGACAGATTGAGACTCCAACTCAAAAAAAAAAAAAAAAAATCTTCCTATAAAGGGCAGTAAACAGCACAACTCTGGAATTTTCAAAAACTATTTATTTTTGTCAACAAGGTTATCTTTTGTCAACACATACTAATCTTGAGAAGTAAATGAGCGGCCACTGCTCTCCAGTCTGGGCGGCAGCGTGAGACTCCAACTCAAAAAAATAAAAAAAATAAAAAATTTTTGAGTTACAGAGAAGAGGGAAGGGTGTTCTGTTGTCAATTGTAACAAAATAGGTAAAAACAAAGTTAAAATGTTCATTATTGAAAAATTTCTCTGAGCTTTTTGTATAATAATGTACATTATGAATCTCTAAGAGATGAATATTGTACATAGCTCTTCTCAAGCTTACGTGATTAAAAAATAAATTGTTTTCCTAAGAAAAAATTTTTGACTGGTGTTCTGGGATTAAAAAGAAAAAATAGAGAACTCATTAGTTACCTTGCTGTTGAATGTGACCCATGTACCAGGAGCATGGGCATCACTTTCTTCTTAAAAAGGATGAATATCAGGCCCAACCAAGGCCTACCAAATCAGCATCTGCAAGAGTCCCAAGGTGATTCTTTGCAAATTCAAGCTTGAAAAGGCTCAAACTAGAAGATAATTTTGAGGCCAAGGACAACATTTATGTTTAGATAAGCATATTGCATAATTATCTTTCTGGAATGTAAGCTTCAAAACAGGAATTGTTCTGCTCTTAAATATGTGCTATGTACCTAGAACAGTGTTTGTGGAACATAATAGTTATTATGTTTCCATAGTAGTCAATCATAATGAGATATTGTCTTAATTAGATGCCTCACAGGTTGGGACATGGGCTTAAGGAGAAGAAATGGTGGTCTTTCCAAGAGACATAACTTTCAGCCTCCCAGACAGACTATAAATTCATTGCAGAGATTATGGAGGATGGTTGAAAAGCCTGGCTATGGGAAATAGCTAATAAATATTTATTTTTAAAGGTCATGAAAGTCAGATTTTCTGCAAGTGTTTTATTATTCTAATGACTAGATTTACTGTATTTCAGCAAGTTCTCTCTGAATCCTCTTAAGATCAATTTCTCTTTACTCCTTGAGGTTGTCTTTCTGCAATGGTTTCTTGGTGTGTGATCATCACTCTGGGTCTCTTTCTTTAATTCTCAGAGTCACATTCCTGTAGACCGCAAGTCCTAAATTGCCACGTTTCTAACACTAATGTGATTTGCAATTAAGCTCCTAATGATCTTTGTAAATTGAGATAACAGATTTAACTCCTATTAAAGGTAATTGTGGAACAACTTTGATGTGAAATTATAAAATATGGACACATTTCCAGATTCAATAACGGGGAACTTTTATAACTAAAAATACTGTACAAGTATCATTTAATGTAGATGAGTAGTTAATTAAATCGAGGTCATCTTTATGTGATGCAAATAGGTTTTTGCTTATACAGGGTCAAAGGACACAGTGAAGAACCTCCTTCCCTCTACCATCACCACAAAATATTTCCTCATAACTTTAATATAGACTCACACTTGGCCATCAGTAACTCCTCAAGAAACCCAAACCTTTACCTCTGACCTTACATCTCTTCCAGCATCTGTCTCTTCCAGTTACTCCCTCGGTAACCTATGATCTAGCCCTCTGGGCTGCTTGGCATCCCTCAGAAGCATTTAATTCCTATGGACATTTGCTCAAGTCATTCCCTAGAATACCCTACCCACTCTTCCCTCCGCTCACTTTTCTGCCTAGTGAATTCCTGTAAAGCATAAACCTTTCAGAGTATAGCTCAACTATTAACTCTACTTCCTTGACTTTTCAAACTATAGCTGCTCCTTTACATGGTTGTCTCTCTTGTAGATAAATCATTTCTTATGTCTGTTTGGAAATACGTTCAATCCCTAACCCACCGCACATACCAAAGTAAACCTTGCTGAACTATGAACTGTTCAGTGATGAGTTTGCCAGATTTTTCATCTGCATATTCCTAGTACCTAGCATCAGAGCATTCGTTCATTCATCCAATAAATATTTTAAGGAACTCAATAAATTAAAAAAAGAATAAATAAATAATTTGACCCTTAAAAAATGTAAGCAATGCAACTTTTCTAAGCAAGGCATATTCAAATTCAATTTTGTATGTTATTTCTTTCTTCCTTCAGTCTTTAAATGCTTTAAGTAGTCTATTACAATAATAATAGCCACAATTTATCAAGTAGCCATCATGAAGCAGGTACTGTGTTAGATACTTTAATGCAGGGACAGATTCCTTTTCCTGAAGTACTTATGATTTTTTCTAATTAAAAAGAATTTTTTAAATTAAAAACTTCCTTGGGTGCAATATTCAGGAATCTGTCTCACTTACCCTTTCCTCTGATTCCCACAGACCCTTTACCTCACAATTTAAAACAACTATATTGTGAAATCAACCTTTTCGACTTGGGGTCATTTAGAAAGATAGTGCACATTGTAGTATCATAGCAGCTACTGACTATATTTTATTAAATAATTACTTAAATAATTACATGATTATTTAAGCAATTTTTGTCATTAAAATAATTCATTGTAATTTTTAGGAAAAAACAAATAAATCTTTGTTAAAAATAAAGTAAAACGACTATAGTTCCTCTTATACAGTCCTTTATTTCCTACGTATTAATTTTGTGTCTGTAATTATACTGTGAGCCCTCTAGGGAAGAAGCAATATCTTGCACACTTTTGGTGTCCTGTTTTTTTTCCCTATCCTACTCCAATCTCCATCAGAATATTAATCATGAAGGAGGTATCTAACATGTACTTGGTATTTGAGACAACCTTTCTTTCTCTCTTTTTCTCCCCCTTTCATTCTGTTGCTTAGAGATATACTTACTATTTAACCCTCCTTCAAGTACTCTAACATTTAAGCATTCACCTACGTGTTTGCTCACTGTGGCTTGCTGTCTTTCAACATCCTAATTTCCACCTGCTGTCCTGCAATGACTATTAATGGTGCATTCTTTTATACTCGAAAATGTTCCCATTTGGATGATAAATTATATGGTCACTGTAACTATAGGGAAATATGCTGAAGAAGATTGAGCAGAAACTCGCAGACTGGAAAATTGTCCTATCACCTAGGTAACTAGGCAAAAGGATGCAATGTAGAGATAGTAGTGCTGAAATTATTTTTATCTTACATCAGTTGTTCCACAGCACAGAAAAAGATAAGGTAATTCCCAATTCATATTATTACCATAATGCAAACAATTGGCAAAAATAGCATAGAAAAAGGGAAAATGTGGGTCAATTTCATGAGCGTAGATGCAGGATTATTATATAAAATAATAACTAAATTCAAAACAATATTTCATGCCCAACTAGGAATTATTCAAATAATGATCAATATTAATGTGTCCGTTAAAGTAATTCACTCCTTCAATATATTAAGGATATAAAGCATTTGAAAACATTTTATATCTATTCCTGGCAATAATTTTTCTTAAAGTTGGACATTTTAAGGACATTTAAGAAAAACATATTGGTGAAATTTAAAAATTTCCATTGTGGTGCAGAGCTGAGGAGGAAAACAAACTCTGACCGATTCCTTCTTCATATTCCCACTCCAGAACAAAAGTCTTAATCTGTGGGGTGAAAGGCAACAAGGGCTCTGCTCTTAGGGAAGTGTTAAGCTCTCTTTACTGCTGGGGAAAATGAGTAGGGTAGAAAACTCTACTCCTGACGGAGGATAATGCCAAATTCACAAATAACACCAGAGAATGGACAGAAGAATTGAGAAGTCATACCTTCAAGACCAAGGGACGCTATGCTTGACTAAAACTGAGGATTTTTCAGAAAAACAAAACACACAACCTTTTCAGCACTGCCACTGTTCAATGTCAAATTAACAAGCGTAGAAAAATAGTGATGGCAGAGAATACTACAAGAGGGACAAAAGAGTGTGCAAAGCAACCCTCACTGGAGCCAAGCACAAAGGGAAAAAAATATCAAGAATCTTAAAAAACATTGCATTGGTAATCCAATCAACACTCTAACACAAAGCGCAGTTGATTTTTGAATAATGTAGGGGTTAGGGCAATGACCCTGCACACAACTGAAAATCCACAGATATCTTTGTCTCTCCCTAAATTTAGCTATGAATAACCTATTGTCCAACTGACTACAGAATTAATCTCTTTAAATGAGAATGATCTAAACACAACAGTTAAAAGATTAAAATTTTTCATAGTTAATAACAATATATTGTATATTTAAAAATTACTAAGAAAGCAGATTTTTAAGTGTTTCAATCACAAAATTAGTAAGTACACAAGGCTATGCATATGTAATTAACATGATTTAGCCATTCCACATTGTATACCTATAACATCATTTTGTACACCATAAATATATACAATTTTTGTCAATTAAAAATAAGTACAATACAATTAAAAGAAAGAGATTTTTTTCAGATCAGATTAAAGAGTAAGATCTAATTATAATGCTGTTTATATGTATATTTTTTAAAAGCCCCTTTAAGGTCAAAGTCACATAATCAACGTTTGTATACCTAATGCTGAATTATACCTCACATCTTTATTTTTAAAAAAGGTTCAAAGACAGAAATAGATTGAAAGTAAAAGAATGGAGAAAGATATATAAAATAAACACTAACCAAACAAGAGTATGAGTCATTAGACTGACATCAAACAAACCAAATTTCAGAACAAGAGGCAGGAATATTATCAGAGATAAAGAATAGTATTACATACCGATAAAGGGGTAAATTCTTCAAGAAGATAAAGCAGTTCTAAGTGTGGAAGCACCTAAAAAAAAAAAAGTAGTTCAAAATATATGAGGCAAAAACTGGTGAAAATTAAAAGAGAAATAGACATTCACAATCGTAGTTGGAGACTTGAACACTTCTTTGAGGGATCAACAAAAAATCAACAAGGGTGAAAAAGATCTAAGTAACACTAGCAACCAATTTGACTTAATTGACATCTGTAGAACTGGTAATATTCAAAATAGCAAAATGCATTTATTTTCAAATCAGGGTTATTCACCAAGATAGTCCATATTCTGGGACATAAAACAATCCTCACCAATTTTAATAAAATAGAAATTTTACAAAGTATACTCTGAGACCATAAAGGAAATAAAGTAGAAATCAATAACAGAAGAAAGATATCGGGAAACCACTCCACACCTTCTGCCAAGTATTTGGAAAGTAAGCAATACACTTCTAAATAATCCATGGTTAAGAGAGGATTTCTCAATAGAAGTTTTAATAGAAGCTTAGCAGTATTTTGAGCTGAATGCAAATGAAAATTAAAGCATATCAAAATTTGTGGTATGCAACTAAATCAGTGCTTAGAGGAAAATTTATGTCATTAAGTGCCTATTAAAAAGGAAAAATCTCAAATGAATAATTTAAGCTTCCACCTAGAAAATACAAAAAGAGAAGAAAATCAAATCCAAAGTAAGAAAAAGGATTGAAATAAAGATCAAAGCAGAAGCAAGCAAAATTGAGAACAGAGTGACAGTATAGAAAATCAATAAAACCCAAAGCTGATCCTTTAAAAAGATCAATAAAATTGATAAATTTTGACCAAATTGTTAAACAAGAAAAAAAATGACCCAGATTACCAATATCAGGAATAAAAGAAAGAGTATAATTATAGACCCCATATGCATTTTTTAAAAGAGAGAGAATACTTATGACCATAAATTCAACAACTTAGATTAAATAAACAAATTTCTTGAAAGGCCCAAACTATCAAAACTCATTCAAGAAGAAATAGAGAACCTGAATAATTTTATGTCTATTAAAGAAATTTAATTCATAGTTTAAAATCTTCCAGAAAAGAAAATTGCAAACCTAGTTGATTGTACTGTGAAATACAATAAGAAATAAGAAAGGGAGAAATAAGAAAGACAAATAACAATGCTACATAATCTCTTCCAGGGAATAGAAGGGGAGAAAACATTTCCAACTTATTTTATGAGACCAGCATCACCCTCTTACCAAAACCAGACAAAGAATATGATAAGCACACGACAGACTAATATTCTTCATGAACACAAAAATCATCAATAAAATATTAGCATGCAAAACCCAGAAATATATAAATAGATAATCTGACTCTAAAATTCATCTGGAAGAGAAAATGCACATGAATCCAAGGACTACTGAAGAAAAAAGAGAGATTTCACAAAAATGGCAATGGTAAAAGAAGCGTTATAAAGGAAATGTGTCTTATCACATAACAAAGTATAGTATAAATCTATAATAATAAAAACATTACATAATTGGTTAAAGAATAGCCCAATAAATGACAGTATCACAAAAAAAGTTCCAATTCCAAAATGGGATCATGTATTTGTGGGAATTTACTCTGTCGCCCAGGCTGGAGTCCAGTGGCACATTCATAGTCACCACAGCCTCCACTTGCTGGGCTCAGGCGATCCTCCTACCTCAGCCTTCCAAATAACTGGAACTACAGGTGCACGCTACCACAATTGGCTTTTTAAAAAAATTTATTGTAGAGATGAGGTCTCACCAAGTTGCCAAGGCTGGTATCAAACCCCTGAGCTCAGGCAATCCTCTCGCTTCAGCCTCCCAAAGTGCTGGGATTACAAGCTTGCGCACACCCGATCAATAGTATTATTTCAAAGTAGCAAAGAAAATAGAAAACTATACAAAGAAAATAGAAAACTATACATAGTGATTGGGACAATTTTCTATTCATTTGGGGAAAAAATAAAATTATATCCTAATCTCCCACCACACACTAAAATCAATTCCTACTTGGACAGATATTTGTATACCCATCTTCATAATAGCATTCATCACAATTGCTAAAAGGCAAAAATAACCTAAATGTTCATCAACAGATGAGTGGATAAACAAAATATGGTATATACAGTCAGTGGACTATTATTGAGCCTTAAAACAATCTGACACATGCTACAACATGAACGAACCTTCAAGATATTATGCTAAGTGCAGTAAGGCAGATGCAGAAGGATTTTTATTGTATGATTCCAATTATATGAGGTATCTAGAGCAGTCAAGTTGACAAGAGAAAGAAAGTAGAATGGTCATTGTCAGGGGCTGAGGGAAGGAGAGAATGGAGGATTATTATTGAATGGCTATAGAGTGTCCATTTGAGAAGGAGACAAAGTTCTGGATATGAATGATGGTGACTATTGCACAATGGTGTGAATGCACTTAACACCACAAAAAATGGTAAAAACTATAAATTCAAAGTAATCAATATTTTGCCATAATAAAAAAACTGCTCATGGACTAAAGTACAAAATATTAAAAACTGAAACATAAAAACCCTGGAAAAAGATGGGAAATTGTAAAGTTTGAGCCACAAAAGACACAATAAATAAAATAAAAAGAAAGTGGGACAGGACCAAGATATGTAAAGAATTTTTTCCAAACAATAAAAGGAAACTAATAAACCAAATGGAAAAATGGACAAATGATCTCAACAGATATAATTCAGAGAACATACCTAAAATAGAACACATCCAAGAATAATTTCACCTTAAGTATTAAACACAACAAGCTATAAAATATTAGCAGAAAATATAGCACATTTTGGAAATGCTTCCTACGCAAGATTCAGAATATAAAGAAAAGATCAAAAGATTTGACAATCTACAGATTTCAAACCCACACTACAAAGGTATTATAAATAAAGCAAAAAGATGACAGAATGTTAATGTGCAAAGTACGTAAACACTGTGTTAGTCCATTTGTGCTACTATAACAAAATACCAGAGACTGGGTAATTTATAAAGAAAAGAGACGTATTACCCACAATTCTGGGCTGGGAGGTCCAACATAGAGGGAGCAGCGTCTGGTGAGGGCTCTCTTGCTGCATCATAACATGGCCGATGGCATCACATGCACAAGAGAGGAAGAAGAGGAGGAAGAAGGGAGAGAGGGGCTGAAAGCCTCCTTTTATAAGGAAGCCATTCTGGCAAAAAGGAAACTACTTCCACTATACCAGCATTAACCCATGAAGGCTCTGCCTTCATGTCCTGATTCCTTCTTAAAGGTTCCATCTCCCAACACTGTCACACTGCCAACACATGAACTTTAGAGGACTCTTTCAAACCACAGTAAACACCTATCAACCTACAAAAAAAGGAAAACAAGTCAAATAAAACATAGACAATATCTTAAATAAACAATTCACAGAAGAAATGTAAATGGTTAACAAACATGAGAGTTTCCATTATAAATAATCAGGGAATTGCATATTGCTAAAATAATTTTTACCTATTAAATTAGCAAAAATTTTTAAAAATAAATAATATCCGGGGTTGGCAAGCTCCTCACCACTGTGCAACTGCTCTGGGTAGTAGTCAAGGGAAGCTTTCCCTAGTTTTTTCCAAAAATGTACTTATGTATTATAAACATAATTACATTTATTTTTAGAATAGATGGAATGCAAGCACTTGAATGTTTTTAGAAGTAAAATGTTAAAATAAAGGAACTGTGTGTATGTATTTTAAAGTAAGAGACCAGTAGGTTCAGAGGCTCTGAAAGCTCATGATATGGTTTCTAGAACCAAGAAAGGCCTGAATGAAGGCTCCAGTAAAACTGCAGTGGGAAGTCTGTCTGTGGCCTTTCTCAATATAGAAGAGGCTCCCCAGGCTTTGTGGACTTTCTTTTCCTGTTTTCTGGTTTTTTCTTTGGTTTGGTTTGGTTCTCCTACCTTGCTCTCGTTCTCTGACTATCTTAGAGCACTAGATCAAGAATGAGACAGGCCTAGGAGGGGATAATTCCAAAGGATGAAAATCTCCCACAATTCTTTCCAACCTGAATTTCTGCTCACCCTCCACCAAGCTCCACTTAGCACTGGAGTGCAGTGGTCCCTGAGTGGCAGCTATACCACACTGGGGGAGAGAGCCCAGCAGCTTGATGCAACACTCCTGACTCTCACCATGTATAAAAACAGCTGGTCATTGAGTGCTCCCAAGCAGTCTCTAAATCCTGTATGTAATTTCTAAGACTCCTCATCTACTTTGGTAAGCTTTCCTGTAAACAATTCTTTATCAGGAGCAGTGAAGTTTAGATAGACATTATTTTTAAGAAGGATAGTTCTTTTTGTCACAAGTCAGGAACCATCAACCAGAAACTGTAAAAATGGCATTTACACGCATAGCTCAATTTTGTTTACAGGCTTAACTATGAGATAAGAGCTATTGATATTCCATTTTACAGATGATGAAAGCGTAGCTTGGAAGTGTTGAGTAATTGTCCAAATTAACTTGGTCAGTGAGTAGTAGAGTTAGGATTTAAAGTTAAATTTAAATCCAGGCCGGGCTCGGGTGGCTCAGCCTGTAATCCCAGCACTTTGGGAGACCGAGGCGAGTGGATTGCCTGAGTCCACGGGTTCGAGACCAGCCTGGGCAACTTGGCGAGACCTTGTCTCTACAATAAAAATAAAAAATCAGTCAGGCATGGTACACAGAAAGCTGAGGCAGAAGGATCGCCTGAGTCCAGCAGGTTGAGCTGGGGTGGCCACAAGCGTGCCACTGCACTCCAGCCTGGGCAACAGAGTAAGACTCCAACTCAAAAATAAAAACACAATTAAATCCAATCAGTTTAAATCCTAATCCTGTTAACTACCACATAAGGATTAGTGTGAGCTAAATAAGAAAAAACTGTGATTTGACAAAATGCAACCTATGCCTTAGAACTTTTTAAGGCAAGTAGTTTGCTTAATTATGTAGATATTTATATGAGAATTACAGGAAATAGCAGGATTCGTTCCAACCTGGTATACATTTGTTCCAATAGTATGGATGGACTTTCCTGATTTCCTTCTCTAAAAACCTGACAGCAAGACATTGTTTTACAGATAACACCAGCCACCAGTTTTAAAACCCACTTTGGGTATATCCATTCAAGATCCGTTAACCTGGAAAACTTCCTTCTTCTATCTATCAATGAAGATAAGCTCTTCTTGAAGGAACCCTCAGAAAAGCATATGCCAAGAAAAGGACTTCAAAAGTATATTCGAATTTAAACACCTTACAACTCAGGGGAGATAACCTTTTCCAATCACCAACAAGAAAGCCATAAGCAAAGGGGCTGTCATACACCTTTCCAGACTCCTATCAGGAAAACACGTTTCTTTACATTCGCTGTAGACCAGAGATCTGAGACAAGCAAAGAAGCGCTTTGCCAGAGCCCAGTGCGAGGAAGCATTTGCATCTGCTGCCCAGACGTCCTCTCCCTGCACCTTCACCCACATAAAACACGGATTTAATGAGAAGCTGGAATAAGTGAGAGAAGCCTCCAAATTTTAATGACTTAATACTTTTACTTCAGAACCCATAAACAACTCCTACCATCTGGCCTCATTTTATTTTTTATCACACCGGAGGGAATCTCAGCCTACTACATGATTTTTAAAAAAAATCAGAATCTAATTCCTGTTTTCTCCCCAACCCCCACTTCCAGCTCTGAGCACAGAGTTTTGCAAAGCAAATCTTTGCTATTATTCTTGCAGAAAAAGAATTCTGGCATGGATGAAAAAGAACTGAGAGTAAGGCAAGCACAAAAGGTGTTTTGTTTCGTTCAAATCAGGGTAATTTATACAGCTGTGTATAAGAGCAAAGCTGCTTCACAGAAACAGATCTAAACCCTGGAGGGGAATTTTGGACCTTGGCACCATTTCCTCAGAGCTATTCTCAAATCACTTTACCTCACTGTACCTTTAGTATCTCCATTCAAACCACTAGAAAAATAAAGTGACTAAAGAGAGTAAAGAGAACCCTGAATAAAGAGAACCAAATTAATTAGACAATAGGGACAGTTACTCTATATTCTTTTCAGGAAATACCTCACTTTAAAAACACCTTTTAAAACAAGTAAACTGGATACAGGTTGCAAGCTTAATAAAAACAAATTGGCTCAAGCTTTATAAAGTTCAGCCCTTTGTTCATGGTTCTAACACAGATTTGGATTTTCAAACAAGGGGTGAACTTGACACGTAATTTCATATTCTTGAGGAGAAAAAAAGCAAATGGATGAGTTGAATCTGTTGAATGAGTGAATGAATAGGTCAAAAACATGCTTCCATCATTACTGCTTGTGTTCAAATAGAACAGCCCGTGGCAACAAGGTTTAGTTTGTGGCCCCAGCTTCTTTTCTCCTCTTTCTTTTAAGTTATCAATGAGTCAAACCAATTCAATCCCATATCAGAGAGATAGTTTCATTGATCCTCCAAGTCTCTATCTATGCCTTAGCCTCCATAAAGAGGGTGTACCTGCCATGTTAAAAAGTTAAAATTCATTGAAGGCTGTGCAGGGGCCAGGCAGAGAGTTAGGCTGCCTCCATGTGTTAATTCAGTGAGTCAATGAATCTCCACAATAGCCTTTCTAGATGATGATGATGATGATGATGATGATGATGATGATGATTAGAAATAAGGAATTATTATACGTGAGGAGTCTGAGCTCCAGAAATGTTGAGTTTGCATAGCTAGAAAACGGCAGGCCCAAGTTTAAAAGTCTAAATGTGTTTTTGAAAAATGTACTCCTAATTTTGACATATTGTATTAGAAAGGGCACAGGCTTTGCAGATATCCAGATCCTAGGGTCAAAGCCCAGTTTGGTCATTGACTAGCTGAATGACATTGGGAAACCTACTTCACTGCTCTGAAGCTCAGATTCCTGAACTATAAATAGGCATAAGAAGACTGTATCATAGGATTACTGAGAAGTTTAGGAAATATTTAGCACAGACTCATTCATAAGGGATTCTTAGTACATTGAGACTATTGTCTTTGTTTTTCATAGTAATGAAAAGCCCACTCCATTCCAGCGGCTTGCTGATGTTTTGGAGGATACAGTGCTATGACTTCCTCTCAGGTTTGCCCTATTAGAGCCAAAGAATTTTTGAAGAATATTTTGATAATAAATAGGTCAAATTACCTTTCCATCTTTTCAAAAGAAAAAAAAATTCCATCGAGTACATTTCTACTTTTATCCCTAAGTGCTAAGATAAAAGTTGCAGAATAATCAATATTCAAAAATATCAGCAGAGCTCGAATTCTTCCAGAATGTTTTCTCCTAGAACTTTGTAGTAAGCAATCTCCTCTTGGAATTCCATTTCCTGTGACCAGCCGCTGTTGGCCTGAAGAAATATTTTTCGTTTTTATTTTGTTCATGAAAATCAAATTTAATTATTCCTCAACATGTCAAAAGCATTCATCAATTTAGTCTGGTTTATGCTGACCAGAAACTGCAGAATAAGATTTAATTTGGAAATACTTGTTTCCACAAATCTTCCTGAATTCTGAGGAAGAACTGCTATTTGTGGCAATACATATGGGAAACCTACTGTGCTAAGAAATGCAATTTGAGGTAGAAAAGCTGTGAAATGCACTGCGCTTAATTCTACCACATAGTAAATCCTTCACTGAAAAGTTATGGAGTAGGAGGCTTTGTCCCCAGGAACTAATGTCCATGAAGCTATGATTGCATTAAAGGAGGCAACAGGGATTTACAGAATATATCAAGCTTATCAAATTTGATAGGATCCTCTCAGAATTCAAAAAAAAAATTGCTGAAATGCTGACAGAATAAAAACAAAAAAAGAGCAAAACACAGTCATCATGCATATCTGGGCTGTTTTGAAAACATTGTGTACAACACCAGAGGACATCATATACCTGGGATGTAAGTTGCTTTGTGCTTAAATAACTGAGATGAACAAAAATTTGTAGATGAAGGAAAAATAAAGAGATTGGGAGCAGGAGATATCCTACAAGTTGTGCCCATACAGGCTTTGCTGTTGGGTGGCTCTGAATCCAACTCTTAGTTTCACTGTTCACTACATATCCTCAAGTAAATTACTTACCCTTTATAAGTGGTCCTTTCCTCATCTATAAAATGAGGAAAAAACAGCTGTTGGATGGTTGTGAGGATTAACTGGAATAAAATTTGCCAATATCCTGTAAGTGAGAGGTCAATACATGGTAGCTCTCATGTTTTTTCGGTTTGGCGTTTGTGTTGTTGTTGTTGGTCGAGTGATAGAAGCCATGAGGAGGAAGCATCCACAAGTTATTTTAATGAGGCTATATGTGATTTTGATGGTGCAGGCAGACACTGTCCATGAAATGATGATTTGGCATCAGTTTCAAAGACATAAAATGCCACATACATATTAGGACCAATGAACTGGACCACACATTCCTTGGATCTTGGAGATGAAGGTTATTATCAGTAGTTAGGTAAATCAGGTCTTTATTTTTTTATGGTTTTCTTTCTTTATTTTCTTATATTTATTTTTACTTATTTTAAAGATGTGGGGTACAAGTCAGGATCAGGTATACAAGTGGTCATTGTCTAGGTAAAGTTTGGGCCTCCCTTTGGATCCCACATTGCCTGGTTTGAGATCAGGCACCCTTATCGATGCTGTGTGCTCCCCGCCACCCTCCACTGGCAGTGTTAAATGCAGCCAAATATTTTTAAATCAGGAGAAGAGCCACTGTGTGTTTATGCCATTCTCTCTCTCTCTCTCTCTTGTTTTTTTTATTGTTGGTGGGGGGAATGCTGCTCTGATTGCTACTGCATCTATCTGTGGATAGTAGTCAAATGACATTGATGACATTTGAAACTTTGCTTCATATTAAAACAAACTAATTGGCTAAAAACAGAACATTAAATTTTTTTTGAAACTACCTCTGATCTCTCTATACATTGTTAAAGTCTTTTGCAGTGTTCTTATACATGACTTGTACATTCTTTTATTACCAAACATATCACTGTATTGTATTTAATTTCTTATTTTATTTTATTTTAAAGATTTGGGGTACAATTCAGGATTAGGTATACAAAGGGTCATTGTACAGGTAAAGTTTGGGCCTCCCTTTGGTCCCCACTTCGCCCGGATTGAGATCAGGTACCCTTACTGATGTTATATGCCTCTCCCTCCCTCCCCTGGCAGTGTCCCACCACTGCCAATCCCTTTCTTATAGTATCATGGTAAATGTTCAGGGTCCACTTATGAGTGAGAACATGTGGTACTCAGTTCTTTGTTTCTGTGATAAATCACTAAGTATTGAAGACTCTAAAATCATCCAAGTTGCTGCGAAGGCCATAATTTTGTTCTTCTAAATGGCTATGTAATACTCCATCGAGTATATGTACCACATTTTTAATCTAGTCCAGTTTCGACGGGCAGCACAGTTGGTTCCATGTTTTTGCTAATATGAATAGTGTGGCAATAAACATGTGTGTGCAGATATCTTTTTTATAAAGTGATTTAAGTTCCCAGAAGAGGGATTGCTGGATCATATGGAAAGTCAACGTCTAGTTCTTTTAGGAATCGCCACACTGTTTTCCTTAGAGGTTGAACTAGTTTGCATTCCCACCAACAGTGTAGAAGTGTTCCCTTTTCTCTGCATCCTCTCCAGCATCTGTTGTTTTTGTCTTATTAATGATGGCCATTTGTATTGGAGTTAGGTGCTATGTCAATGTGGTTTGGATTTGCATTTCTCTGACGATTAGTGAGGCTAAGTATTTTTTCATATGTCCGTTGGCTGCTCATTTGTCTTCTTTTGAGAAGTGTCTATTCATGTCTTTTACCCACTTTTTAATGGGGTCGTTTGTTTTTTTCCTTTCGGCACGTTTGAGTTCCTTGTATATCCTGGATGTTAGGTCTTTGTCAGATACACGGTGAGCAAATATTTTTTCTCATTTTGTGAGCTGTCTCCCCGTTCCCTTGATGGTTTCTTTTGCTTTGAAGAAGCTTTTCAGTTTGATGAGGTCCTTCTTATGGAATGGGCTTTTGGTGTTTTGATCAGGAATTGGTTGCTTATTCCAATTTCCATAAGGGTGTTTCCTGCATTTTCTAAGATTCTTAAAGTTTTGGGTTTTACATTTAAGTCTTTGATCCATTTGGAGTTGATTTTTATGTATGGTGATAGGTAGGGTTCCTGTTTCATTCTTCTGCACGTGGTCATTTCCAGCACCATTTACTGAGTAGAGGAGAACTGTTTTTTAAGTGCTGAAATCTATCATTAGCAGTTGTTTGTCCTCTCTGTAATTCATTTGAGAGACAGGGATTCGACACTTGGAGATTCCGGTTGGAAGGTCAGGGTAGATCTATGTTTTAAGAATACATGATTGTGACATGCAGACAGAACTTGCTCTGTAGGCCCAATTCTGACCTTAGGCAAGAGTGACTTAAGAAGCCCCAAACTAGAATTTATGGAAAGTATTGTGAAAATTTTCATGTTGAAAATCTCTTTGAAAGATTTTATTGTATGATGACCTAGTGTAATAAATTCAGGAGTATCTTTAAGGCAGTTTGCTTGCTGATCCTGCTCTAAAATGTATCCCACCTGTAGTAAATGGGCTCCTGCATTTTTTTTCATTTTTTTTAGATTCAGGGGGTACACATGCATATTCCTTACATGGGCATATTGTGTGGTGGTGGGGATTGGGTCTCAGGTGGCCTGTTCCTCATATAGTGAACACTGCACCCCATAGGTAATTTAGGAACCCTAACTTCCCTCCCTACCTCCCCCATTGGTGTTTTCAGTATCTATTATTTCCATCTTTGTGACCATTTAGCACCCACATATGATGAGAAAATGCATGTAGTGTTTGGTTTTCTGTTTTGAGTCAGTTTACTTAGGATGATGATCTCTGGCTCCATCCATGTTGCTGCAAAGGACATGATTTCATTCCTTTTTATGGCTGCGTAGTATTCCATGGTGTACGTATATACCACATTTTCTTTATCCAGTCAATTGTCAGTGGGCACTTAGGTTTCTGCCTTTATTTGAGAAGAAAATCTTCTCCACTTATTCATCCCCCCACCTCATTTTTCCTCCCTAATAAGGTAGAAGCAGAAATGAGACATGACCTTAAAGAAGAAGTCTAGATCTCAATTTGGTAAAAAACATAGACAACAATTAGTTCATAATTCCTATGGGGGAGGCTTTATTTTTTTTAATAAATGTGTGTGTGTTTGTGTGTGTTTGATCATATTCATTCTTTTTTCCATTTTAGTGTCATCTTTTACATTTGTTTGCTTGGTTTGATTTCACATTCCTACTCTTCCCAACATTGCTCCCCACCTGAGAATATATGTGACATAATACTATGTATTCTTTCATGTTTTCTTCATGATCTTACAACCATATGCAAACAACTATACATTTGATTATAAATTCAAAAAATGTGAACATAGTAAACACATTTTCTGTCTCTTACTTTTCTAACTCATCACCACATAAAATTTTTTCCCAGTCACCTGGTAGAAATCTCATTTTTTAATTGTAAATGCATATTATTTGATAATTTGACTATGTCATAATTAATTCATTCTCCAATTGAGAAGCATTAATTTAGTTTCCAGTTTTATATTTTTCTACTGTGAATAATATTGAAATAAATGTATGTGTATGTTTATATTTTTGTACTAATGCTTTTATTTTGATGTGCTGGCTTTCCAGGAGTGAGGTTCATAAGTCAAAGGTGTACATATTTTAATTTTAATGGTTACTACCATCTGACAAAGTTCTAACATCTAGGATCTACAAAGAACTCACATGAATTTACAGGAAAAAAAAACCAACTAATCCCATTAAAAAGTGGAAAAAGGTCCTGAACAGACACTTCTCAAAAGAAGACATTCAAGCAGCCAACAAACATGAAGAAATGGTCAGCTTCACTAACCATCAGAGAAATGCAAATGAAAACTACAATGAGATACCACCTCAGACTTGTCAGGCTGGCCATCATTAAGAAGTTAAAAACAGAAACAAAAAAACAGGTGTTGGTGAGGCTGCGGAGAAAAGGGAATGCTTCTACACTGTTGGTGGGAATGTAAACTAAAAACTGAAAAGCAGTGTGGCATTTTCTTAAATAAATAAAAACTGAGCTACCATATGATCCAGCAATCCCACTTCCGGAAATACACCTAGACGAACATAAATTGCTCTACCAAAAAGACACTTGTACACATACATTCATTTCAGAACTATGTGTAATAGCAAAAACATGAAATCAACCCAGATGCCCATTGAAAGTGGAGTGGAAAAAGAAAATGTGGTACATATACATGATGGAATATTATGCAACCATAAAGAAAAACAAAAGCATGGCCTTTGCAGCAACATGGATGCAGCTGGAGACTATCATTCTAAGTTAACTATTACAAAACAAAAAACAATACTTCATGTTCTCACTGATAAGCAGGGCCTAAATATTGGGTACTGCTAAAGGAGAGACAGAGGGAGGGAGGTTAAGGGGAACACAACCACCCATCGGATATCATGTCCATTACCAAGAGGAGAGAGGGCTCGCTAGAAGCCCAAACCTCTCCTGCATGTAATTTACTTGTGTAGCAAATCCTCACATGTACCCCACAATGCTAAAATAAAAATAAATACATAAATGTATGCTACCAATTATTTTTTAAAAGTTATAATTTACATTTTTACCACCAATATATGAGTATTATTTTCTATATAACTCTGCCAACAAAAGAGATTATTAATCATATTAATTTTCCCTATATGGCAAAAAGTAATATCTTATTTTTAAAATTTGCATTTTGCTGACAACCAATGAGTTTGTACTTCCTTTTACGTATTTTTTAGCCATTTGGATTTATTATTTACTGTAAATGGCCTTTGCGTGTATTTAGCTCATTTTCCGTTGTTTCTTTGTGTCAGAGAATACTACTTGCCTACCAAATATCCATATTCTCTTCTTCTTTTGTTATAGCATCTCAAATTTTAGCTAGAATTATGTGCCTAAATTCTGGACAGTAATCTATGGTGGAAGTGTTATGTGGGACTTCAGATAAGGTACCTTAAAAGAAGCTAACTTAGGTGACTTACCCTTTTTTCCTTCTGCCTTACTGCTGTTCCCTCTTATTCCTTTGTTCTTTCTGCATCTTCGAAAGAAGATATGATGTCTGGAGTTCCAGCAGCAAACTTGGACCATAAAGTGACCTTGAATATGGAAGTCCTGTGCTAGGACAATTGAGCAAAAAGAAAGAGCCTGAATCTTTTATTGCCTAACTCCAGACTTATTTTACAAGAGATGAAATGTCTATTCTGTTTAAATGACTATAAACCTTGATTTTCCATTATGTATGGCTAAATCTGATTCTGGCTGTTAAACCTGATTATCTTCTTACTGTCAGTTTGTAAGAACTCTTTGTATGTTTAGATATTAACCACTATCTTCATGGTTGTATGCATGTTTACTTATTTAAGAATACTCAACAAATTCTAGAGTTAATATATTTACCCTCCTCCTGAACAAAATAAAAATGTTCCTTCCTTTTTATATTCTATTTATCCAGTATTTTAACTATATGCTATTTTTTTTATATTCAATATTTTTTTATTGTGATATTGTGGAGTATAGTTAAGGGTTAGGTACACAAATATGTCTCGTTCAGGCACCCTTGTTGATAAGAAGTGTCCCCCTTCCCCAGACAGGTATTTACTACCATTAATCCCTTCCCCTATCCCTCCCCCCACCATAGTTTCCCACCACTGTCAGTCATTTTCTTGTGGTAATACGTTGGATGATCAAGGTCTACTATATGAGTGAGAACATGTGGTACTCAGTTTTTTGTTTCTGTGAGAGATCACTCAGTATTATAGACTCTAGTTCCATCCAGGTTGCTGTGAAATTCATGATTTCGTTCTTTTTTATGGCTGCGTAGTATTCCATTGTGTATATGTACCACATTTTTTTAAATCCAGTCCTCTTTTGATGGACAGCAAGGTTGCTTCCAGGTCCTTGCTATTGTGAACAATGCTGCAATAAACATACGAGTGCAGGTATCTTTTTTATAAAGTGATTTGAGTTCTTCAGGGTATATTCCCAGTAGGGGGATCAATGCTTTAAAAAGTCAAAGTAAATAAGCCCAAATGTCAAAGTAAATGATTTTTATCATTATGAATTGTGACAGGATTATTTAAGGTATCACATAATCCATGTGTGTATATATCGTGTTAGTTATAATAAGAATCTTAATTACCCCCTTTATGATCTTTAATTGAAAAAGCAAAATGTATAAAGTATACTGTCATTATGACAATTAGTTGTATTTGAAAGGAATAACTAAAGTAAAATTTAGCTTTGAAAGTGCATTAGTATTTTCTGAATAATTATTTTTACTTTATTTTGTACTATTATATTTATGCTGAGGAAATGAGGAAAAGTAAGAAATGAAATATCCTAACTCACATATATATATAGTCGTTGGATGAATTGTGATATTGAAATATGAGTAACAGGGCAATAATCCAGAAGGAAGTTTAGATGAACAATAATTTTAGTGCAACATGTTTCAGTATTTGCCCTGATTTTACTAAACTGAATTTTCCTATCATTTGTTTAGTTGATCAATTATTTGGTTGTGTCTTTGGACATATGACAAATGGTAGAATTATTAAGAAAAATGAAACCTTACAACAGCAAAGCAAATGCACCAAATAGGTTCATATATGAGGGGGGATCTCCCTCCCAAAAACCCAGAATTATCTTTCGGAAGGTGGGCTCCTTGTAGTACTCTCCATTTGTTACTCTGGATCAAATGGTCAATTAAAGTTTTTATACGGAAGTTTGGAGAAGGTTGTGTCACCCTTTGCAGGCGAAATGTCCCAAGTTTTGGCAAATAGATGACTGGTTTTTCCATTACAACGCACCTGCCCACACCATGCTAAGTGTTCAGCAGTTTTTGACCAAAAGCAGCATGACTCCCATACCTCACACTCCTTATTCACCAATCTCACCCAAGTGACTCTTTTGTTTCCCCATATGAAAAGAGTCCTCAAAGGGAAACATTTTGCCAATGTGGAAGAGGTGGAAAAAAATGGCAGAAGTACTAAATGGCATCAAAATTGACAAGTTCAAAAACTGCTTTGAGCAGTGGAAAAGGAGTCCTGATAGGTGTATTGCATCAAACAGAGAACGTTAAAGGAGACTAAAGTTTAAACATGTAAGAATAAATACACATTTTGGGGGGTCCTTCTCATATGTGCTATCTTAATTATATGAGTGAAATCATTTAAAAAAAAATATTTGGTAGTTGTTAATTTTCCCCAAATTTATAAATCTTTGATACAAAGTGTTTTCCAAGATTAAGTTAATTGAAGTCACTGATTAAAGATATAACGAATAGGTTTTAATTTAGTTAAAATTATATGTAAGATCACCAATAGTTAGAAGTAATTTATATATTTTCTTTTCCACCTAAAACATTATTTTATTCCTTGTTGACTCTTCCACCATAAATCTAAGCATCAGCAAGATTTATTTGACATTCTCTGCTAGATCATTGCTTTTTATATGAGTAAACAATTGTACTGTCAAAGATTGGTGGGGATTATTTTAAGAAATAATTCATTTGTTTTTTGAATGTTCTGAATATAAGGAGCAGACGGGAGAAAATTGAATATTACTATTTATAAAATTTCCATTAAGGAGAAACATCAAATAAAACAATACAGAGAAATAAACTGCTACATGATCTATATGAAAAGTCTTTAGCAGCCTGTGAGATCAATACATATATGCACACATATGCATATGTACATATATGTAAAGTATTAATATGAATTATAAATGGTATATCACAGAATACATTCAAAAACTATTTTATATAATTCTAAAAATATAAAATATATTTTTAAAAATGAGTATATTGAGCAATATAGTTTATTTTTGTAAAGTCTTTTCACTTTGTTTAAATATAACATTTTAGAGAGAGTCAAGTGTTTTAGCATCTCAGTCTTACTTAATCTTTCAACTCCAAGATTAAATACGTGCTACACATAATTAAAATTATCTAAGATTAGAATCTAAGTTGTTAAGTTAGCAATAGAAAGATTATTTAAATAGATTCTCAAAATCTGTTTTGAAAATGTCAAGAATCACATTTAAAAATCTGTTTAAAAAGGCACCCACATAAGGCTGTAAGATTTTCATTTTATATTCACATTTCTTTATTTAAACTAAATAATATTTCTTATTTATTTTATGCAAAATAGATAGGTGTTCCTTTCTATTTTTAGTTGAATAAACTAAGAATTTAGAGATTTTATTATTTTCTCTTCTCCATTTTTTGGCAGAAATGCTTTTCATTTGAGGACACTTAAGAAAAAACTTTTTTAGTAAAAAATAAAAATATATATTCCCAAGTATTTTAAATTACATAAAAGTTTAATAAAAAGATATTTAAATGTTTGTGAGCAGCAGCATTTTGCTTTAGGCATGTTCAATATGTTTATTTCAGTATAAATATTCAAAACATTTATTTTATTTTATTTTTATCAAACGCATTTAGACAGCACTGTTCTAATTATAGATAGAAAATAATATTACACATTTTGTTTTAATTCATTTTTTAAAATTATCTATGGTCACTATCTGAGTTTTCTCTAAATATCAATATATTTTACCAATGGTTTGTTAGACTGTGTTTTGAAATATCAAAAATTTTTAACAAATATGTTACATTTTTATATGAGAATTTCCTGTTTATCTCTGTAAGAGTCCTTATTTCTACTATCTTTTACAAATTAAGGTTTTAAACAAATATTTAAATACTTTTTTTAATATGCACAATATTATAAGTAGAATGAACAAACAAATTCAGGTTTCTGGACTTTTCTAAGGATTTCTCAAAGTTCAAATGCTGAAGATATTCACACTAAATTTCATTAAATCTAAGATATCATTAATTATAAAATTTAGTATTGCAAAAAATCTAAAAATATATATATAATCCCCAATTATTTTTATTCTGTATGTTATTTTATGCTTATTGAAAAGTTATTTTGTCACATAGACAAACATTTTTATCAGAAAGCATTTCTGTGCATTAATTAGAAGAAAAACATGAGAAGAAATGCCAAATATCACATTACTTACAACAGACTCAGAGCATCTATAAAATACATATCATTTTAGAAATGTTCATTTGTGACTAATAAAAATATATATATAGTAAATTACCCAGTATGATTAAATGAAAGAAAAAAATCCCCTGAGAAGTCAATGAGTGCAAGTTAAAATTGGACTTACCCAAGTTATCTTCAAAATTAATATTGATATTACTATTTAAAATATACTTTCCCATTTAAAAATGTTATTATGGTTCTACATGAAAATAAAAATATAATTTGTTTTTATTATTAATAATAGAAAATATATGAAATATATGCATACATATTCCATATATTTTCAAAATTTTTCCTAGTGGTGTAAATGAATATTGCCATTTAGAAGTCATATAATTAACTAGGGAATTGAAATATACTATGAAATGAAATATTGCTCTATGAAAGAACTTATCATAAGGCTTTCTAATTATATAGCAGCTACAGAGCCATTAAAATGATTTTATTTAATTATCATTTGATACACACAATATTTTATGAACTGGAAACTTTGTAATGGTCATAAGTGCATACTTGATATGTTGCTATCATTGCTATACCTTCTCTGAAAATGACTTCAAATTCTAAAAATTAAGGCCAAGATATTAAGTTTACTGCAATTTTCCAAAGATCAGATGACTTTCCGGTGTTAATTAATCTGCATAGAAAATTTTTATTATGGGAATTATAGTCATATTTTTTCATGAAGTTTATTCTGGCAGTAGAGAGGATGACATTAAGTGTGATAGGGACACAAGACCATAAGAGAAAACAATTAGGAGGCTGCTATGACAATCCAGATGAGAAAATAAAAAGAAAAACATCTTTGAAGGCAGTATAAATGCAAATAACTTTAAATATTGAGCCTACTATTTACCAGCAGGGAAATTCGTGACAAATTCATTTTCATAAATTTAAACTATCTGTTAAAGTCATAGTTAAATGTACTGTTCTATACAAAGATATTTTTTAAAACTGTATACTCAATTATTATTGCTAATTCACCTAGGACCTTACAATGTGAACAAATAGCACATTAAGAACAGGTAAGTCATTTTGAAGAAACATGATATGAATTTACATTTTAAAAGGTAATTAAATATTGATCTTATATAGAGGTGAAAGAAGAAGTGCATTTAGTAAATTCAAGTAAAAGTGTTGGGCAATTGTGGTTCTCCACACAGCCATTACAGTGATAGTAGAAGAAAAATCAGCAAAACGTGCTATTGAACAACAACAGTTCTTGACAACTAACTTCAAAATGTCATAAACGTATTGTAAAACAAAAAATAATCCAAATCTGTGAGGGCTCATGCATTTTAATAAAAAACCATTGTATTCTATGATTTTGTGTGCATATGCATGGGTAGATAATCAGGTCAGTTTGAATAACACCGTTACACATGTTTAGAACAAATATTCCTATTTCACTCTTCCTCACAATCAGGGAAATAACAAAAATTGACTCTTAAAGTGATCAAATTAACCTAAATAGTAGATCAAATATGGATCCACTATTTCCAAACACAAATATAGTAACAAAAAGAAAAGTTCATAATGATGCAAATTATCAATCTATAAAGTCATTGAAATTTACTTTTTATTTTTATTTTATTTATTTATTTTTTTAAGTTGGAGTCTCACTGTGTCACCGAGACTGGAGTGCAGTGGTCGCTCCCAGCCACAGCAGCCTCGACCTGCTGGACTCCGGCGACCTTCCGCCTCAGCCTTCCAAGTAGCTGGAACTACAGGCGCGCGCTACCACGCCCGGCTAATGTTTTTATTTATTGTAGAGATGAGGTCTCCCCAAGTTGCCCAGGCGGGTCTCGAACCCACGGGCTCAGGCAATCCACTCACCTCAGCCTCCCAAGGCACGGGATTACAGGCTGAGCCATCGAGCCCGGCTGAAATTTACTTTTTATAAGTCAACATAAATACCTGCACTGACGTGTAAGTCCTCCATAATAGGTCAATCTTCGTGTAAATAGCCTGATTTACATGATGTTAGCTCTATGTGATCAAATAATTTACATCAATCACTGAGCTGTATACAGAGACAATGTTGCTGTTTTATTGTCTTTTCTTACTAAATCATATATTTCAAGCAATGAAGGAAAAGTGTAATAACTGCATAGTAGACTGACAGATGGATAGAAAAGACAGAGGGAAGAGTTGAAAAGTAGGGAAGAAGGAATAATCCACAAATTATACTTGAGTAGTTTGAATTTACTTCTGAAAATTAATGTGATATTCGATATTAGGGAGACAATGAAGAACAGAAAGCCATAAAACTAAGTCCTACTAAGCTAATCTTAGTAGAGATTATGTTCTCATCTACTTATATTGGGGAGCAATATGCAAAACAATGTAAGAATTGTCTGTCAAATTCCTCAACTTTTATTCAAAGCAGAGGGCCTCAGAAGTGATGTTGTCATTATTATTCTTGTTATTGTTATTATTAGAGGTGCATATGCTCCAGACACAGTCTCAGAAAGGAGAAAAGTAACAGGTTTTGAGCCACTTAAAAGTATCAAAAATTATATTGCATAAGTTAGACATTTTGGCTTATTCAGTTATATAACACTAATTTGATATGTGCGTGTTCTTCATTTTACAGATAGAAAGCAAGCAATGTATAGAACTTACATTACCCAATGTCTCACAACTGCTAAGTAAAAGAGGCTGCTTCTTCATCCCAGGCAACGCTGAGATCAAAATCTGAAAGACAACTTTTCTGCCACATCATCTGGTCATCATACTCTAGACTCCGCAAGACTACAACAATGTGTGACTCATTCTGTATGCAAGGATTAGCCCAGAGCCCACAAAATGCAGACATTTCTTACTTATTACTTGAGTGAGTAAATAGATTTGTAAAATTCATTAATTTAATATTATTATAATAGTAGCACATTTAACCACAACCCGGAAAAAATATAACTTGTATTACTTTTCACAAAATATAATAATTCATAAAATCAGCAACACAAACTTGTGAGCCCTGTTCTGGTTTTACTCCAAGCCTGTTATCTCATGTGCTTTTACCTAGATTTGCTAAACACTTATGACAAGGCAAATGCAAACCCCCATGAAAGTATCTGTGACTGAAATAAAATGAAAATATCTCTATTGAATTGATAAGCATATAACAATGGGACTACAATAATAAAACAGAAAAAGTAAAAAAAAAATCTTCATAAAGAATTTATAATTTTCTTCATAAGAAGAAAATATTCTACCCGAAAATCTTCACATTATGTATTTTTTGTGTCATTTATACAAATATCCCAAGGTATTGTGACATGCTCATATTATTTGTAACTGAAGAAAATAAATGTCTTAGTGTCTTACTTTTTACTAGAGGTTCTTTGATGTTCAAGAACTGTTTCTCATACACATTTTTCAAATCTCATAGTATTTTCATTTATAAAGATAAACATATTTATCTGCAACATATATATCTATACCTATATCCATCTATTTGTTTATCTATCATCTATCTCACAACTATCTATCTATCATCTATCTATCCATCATCTATCTAATCTATCATCTAATATATCTATAGAGAGATAGAACATGCAACTAAGAACAGTAAATGAATGCATAAGACTATTTCTCACAAACTTTGAGTTTTATTTTGTAAAATTGGTAAAATCCCATTTAGTTCAGCAGATAGAAAATCAAGAAACACAATTGTATTCCTAGAGTGCCACCAATTTCTTGCAGCACTTTGAATAAACTATTTTATTTGCCTAAGTTTGTTTTCTCGTTTATGAATGTAGGAAATTTCAGTGTTTCCATTTCATACAGATGACATTAAGGTTAATTATGAAAACACTTAAAATTGACATTGAATTTGAAAATATATTCCTAACAATGAAATTTTTGAAGCATATTCAAGTCATTATTTTATTAGCATTAAAAATGTATTATCTAGACTTTCACTTCAGGGTAAATTATAGCAAGTCCCAAAATCCCAGTATTTAGGATGCAAAAAATAGGAAAGGCTGGATTATTCTTTGCAATTACTATTTTAATTGCAAAGTCATTTGAGAGCTGCGGGAACAATATAAATTACATAAATTGAGATTACAAATGTTCAGGAGGACATTTCAAGGCAAGCTTGTTATAACTGGTCTTTCTATGGGGATACTTTACTACTGCGTATAAATTTGGATGAGATGAGTATCAGATTTCATCCACAGAGAGGAATGTTAACAGAAGAAAGAAAAATGGTTAAACTTTAGTCTTTAGCGTGGCAACAACTTTTTAAACATTGTAGAAAAGCCCACTAACATAAAAGTAAAACAGATAAACAATACTTTATTAAAAGTAATAACTCCTATTCATCTACTTACAATATTAAGAAAGTATGTGGGCAAGTAACAGATAGTGAGGAAATGTTTTCAATATGTACATTTAACAAAGTCTTCCCATTCAAAACATTTATAAAGCACTATAGAAAAATCCATGAGAACTAAGTTTTTTTAAATAAAATTTTTCAAAATGAAGACATAAACACTGCACTGAAGTGGATATCAAAATGATCATCAGACATATACGTACAAAGATTTTCATAATTATTACTCATCATGAAATCTAAATTAAAACTATCAGATATTCCATACCCACATGAAAATTGTTAAAAATAAAAGGACTGAATATACAAATGATGGGTGAAGATATAGACCAATTTAAAGTCTCACACATTATTGGTAAAAATATGATTGGTACAACCACTTCAAAAAACTATCTGCATCTACTAAAGGTCAACATTTTTATTTTCTATAAAATATTAATTTTATTTCTGGTTATATAGCTGACAGATATCAGCGCTTATGTCCACAAAAATATAAACACAAGGATGTCTATATCAACATTAGTCATATCAGCCCTAAAGAGGAAATGATCCAAATGTGTTAAAAGGAGAATTGATAATTACATTATATACTACCTTGCAAGGAAACAAAATGACCAACTGATGTGTATGAATACATTTTATAATGTTAAGTGAAAAAAATCAAACAAAAAAGCATACATACTGTATGTTTCCACTAAATTTAAAATAAATAAAATGAATATTTCATAAGAGAGATAATATTAATGATCTGATATCTATTATCTGTGAAGATATTAACTCTGCAGGAACATGAGGGAGTTTGCTGGGGTTTTGGAAATAACATGCATATAAGCCTTTGTGGTATTCTCTTATTATTTGATAAGACATGATATTTCATATATATATGTACATATTTACCGCTCATACACTTAAAATGTATATGCTTTCCTGAATTAAATTTATACCTCAATACATGAGGAGGAAATAAGGAAAACTAACAAAAATAGATGTCAGATACAGAATAGAAGTCGACTTTATAATGATGCCACCAAAATGATAGTTCAAAGTAAACTACTGGGTTCAAAAGAGAGAGAGATTAAAAAGAGAAAGTATTGTTGCAGTCAATTTTAAATACATAGTGTTGATTTAAATTCCAGGCTTCCATTGTGATACAAATACAATATTTTGGAAGAACTCAAGAGAAAATGTTGTGTCACAAGAGAAAAAGCATGTTAGACAGAGTTGTAAAAGTCATATTTTGTTCAGGTATGGTGAATATTTCTCATTTAGATGGTTGTTTAGACATAGCCTACAGCAGATATAATCAGACATATGTTTTATGTAACCTATAATCTACTTCCTAATCCAAAGTGGAGAATTTCTTTTTTTTTTTTTTTTTTTTTTTGAGTTGGAGTCTCACTCTGTCGCCCAGACTGGAGTGCAGTGGCCGCTCCCGGCCACCGCAGCCTTGACCTGCTGGGCTCCGGCGATCCTTCCGCCTCAGCCTTCCAAGTAGCTGG